>JADLZK010012199.1:0-81310 GCA_015847255.1 Hyparrhenia diplandra | reverse complement strand
TAGTATAATATTAATAGTCAACTAAACATGAAATAAGGACGTAAATGAATATCAACATAGACTAGGGTCTAACTAACATAATTCCATGAGCTTTGGTGATTTATATCTTTTCGAGGACTTAACGGATAAATGCAGAGAAGAATGGAGAAAGTTCCTAATATATCTCACATACGATGACAAGACTTAATCGTGAAGTAACTCAACCCGAATTGTGGACTAAAACATTCTAGAAGGTACCGGAGGACACCGGGAAGAAACGGGAAGCCGAGGTGGCATGCCACCCCTGGCGGCCGCCGTGACAACTAGGCCGGCCGCCGGGGTCCACATGTCGCCTCGGCTTTGTATGTCGGTTTACCACCGACCTTGAGGTTGTATCTACACTGTTATTGAAGGTCGGTTTGATCTAATGGTCATCGTTCATCGCCAAGACCTATATAAGAAGACCCCCTGACCCCAGGGCTCAACCCTAATTCATTCTATCTCATTCTACTTCATTATCTCTCAGTTGTAGAGGTGTCCCAATGTAAGGATAACCTCTCTCTCGGGATTAGTGAATTAGAAGTAGATTAGAAGAAGATTAGTCATGTAATTAGAGATAGATTAGCCATGTAATTAGAACTAGATTAGATCTAACTTAGATCTAATCAGGGAGTAAAGGAGAGGAGCTATGCTCCCCTGCTCGAGATGTCTTCGAGTATGGTATGTCTTTGTATCTTCTCTACAAGACTTAAGATTCATGTATTTATCTTCTCTATTTACTTCCATGTATTTCATATATGGTTAGTATAGTTGTTATGCTATTGCATGGGATCTCCGCTCGTATTGAGGGCTCTAGTTATGCTAGGTAGCTAGAGTAGTAATCGATAGTGTAGACTTGGTGTCTAGGCTATAGGTTACCTGAGGTTGCGCCCAATCCCACGGATAGTTGTGGTAGCCCCTGGGGTGGCGGCTACGTAAGGCCTTTGTAGTCCACCACGTTCGGATTGGTGTTTCGTAGAGAGCTTTTGGCGACCCTTCTCCCACTACCTTCTTCCCAGTCTTTCTCGAGAGTTGGGACGGATCTGCTTTGCTCCAAAGTGCATTAGTATAATTGCTATCATAGAACCTAAGTAATAGAGAATTACCCAGGAACCTTGATCTCTCCCTTTGACCTCTTGATTAGTTTAGTTACTCTCTGATATTTTAGGTAGGATATTATTTTATGCTTTGTTATTTACTTACCCTTTATTATTTACCCCCTCACTATAGTCTAGTGGTTTTGCTAAGTTAGTGGATGCATGATTGTGACTTATTAGAATTCTTAAACCAAAGCTTCCTCGTGGATACGATACTCTAGAATACTCATCCTAGGGAAAAGCTACAATGGTAGGTGTTCTTACGTAAACTGCGTAATCCTTCATATTCTTTTAGCACTTAACAAATGCCAACACTCACCATGCCTTTCGGGCTGAGGAACGCTGGAGCCACTTATCAACGATGCATGCAACATGTGTTCGGCGAACTTATAGGACGGATTGTTGAAGCTTACGTCGACGACATCGTAGTAAAATCCAAAAAAAGACAGCGGACTTAGTGGGTGACTTGGCAAAGAACGCTCAAATGCCTAAATGAAAAAGGGGTCAAAAATTTGAACCCGTGAGAGATGTGTATTCGGGGTCCCTCGCTGGATGCTTCTCGGATTCATTGTCTCAAATGGTATTATTGAGGCCAACCCAACCAAGGTTGCAAAAAATAACCAATATGGAGCCGATCACCAATCTCAAGGGAGTCCAAAAGCTCATGGGCTGCCTAGCATCTCTCGCCAGATTCATCTCTAGGCTGGGGGAAAAAGGATTACCCCTGTACCGGCTTCTTAAGAAATCTGAGCACTTTACTTGGGCGGTGGGCGGAAGAGGCCCTCGAACCTCAAAAGGATACTCACCAACCCACCGGTTCTAGTACCACGAATCCCTGGGAGCAATTACTCAGACGTGGCCGCCACCACCCGTGGTAAGCGCAGCCATAGTTGTCGGCGACAAGAAGAGGGGCACTCATTACCCAGTCCAACGACTGTCTACTTCATTAGTGAAGTACTCTCGGACATCAAAACCCGATACCCTCGGATGCGAGAAGTTACTATACTGCCGTGGTACTAGCGCAAAGAAAGCTCCGACACTACTTCCTGGCACACCCGGTCATAGTAGTATCAGCATTCCCCCTCGAGGAAATCATAAACAACACGGTGGAGCTTATGAGCGAGACACCGACATACGCCCCCCGCGCAAGCAATCAAGTCTCGAGGTCCTTGCCGATTTCGTTTCGGAATGGACGGACACCCAGCTCCCCTCGGCACCGATCCAAGCAGAATGTTGGACGATGTTCTTCGATGGATCCCTTATGAAGACAGGAGCAAGGGCAGGCCTGCTCTTTATCTCACCCCTAGGGGTTCACATAAGGTATGCAATCGGGCTACATTTCCGGGCTTCAAACAATGTAGCGAGAATACGAGGCCCTGGTCAAACGGTCTCCTCGCGATTGCGGTTGACCTCGGGGTCCGCACTGAAACAAGAGGGGGACTCCCACTCGTGGTGGATCACCCGCCACGATCCAAAAATGGAGGCATATTGTCGAAAGGTAAGAAAGCTGGAAGAAAAAATTTCATGGCCTGGAACATCGACACACTCCAAGGAGGTACAATGAGGCAAATGGACGAGCTAGCAAAGGTTGCGTCTACAAGGGCCGGCTTGTGCCCCAAATATCCCGACGCTGGACCTCTACCACCCTCCACAAATACCAGGACCGGGGGCCCTGGGCTCGACCCAACCCCTGGGGGGCTACGGCACCCCCTTCAAGAAATCAAAGACAAACCTCGGAAGACGAAGTCCCTCCGTATAACACGGCAACAACCCGAGGCCATGCAAATTGATGAAGCAATGCAAGATTGGCGACTACCACTAATCAACTACGACCCGAGAAGAGCTCCCCGAGGACAAGACCGAGGCAAGGCGGATAGCCCGGACGGGCCAAATCATTTACAATGATTGGAAACGAACCAAAACTATACAAAAAAGGGGCCTCGGGAATATTTCAGAGGTGCATCTCCCGAGGGGCAAGGAAAAAGAGCCGTTGATAGATACTCGTGGAGGGGGGCGGGCACCATGTCGCTCCACGAACCCCGGTGGGGAAAGTCTTCGAGCAAGGCTTCTATTGGCCGACGCCAGAGTCCGAGACGCAAATCATATAGTACGAACTGAACGCAAAGGTTGCCGCACTATGCCCACAAGACGCACCTCCCTCGCGCAAGCTCTACAAACCATTCCAATCACTTGGCCATTTGCGGTGTGGGGATTGGATATGATCGGACCCCTCAAGAAAGCGCCTGGGGGCTACACGCATGTGCTGGTAGCAATAGACAAATTCTCCAAATGGATTGAAGCCCGACCGGTTGTCACGCCTCGGACGTAAGAAACAAAAGTTATTCGAAGATCTGCTCTCAAGATTTGGTGTCCCAAATTCAATCATCACGGACAATGGAACCAACTTCATTGGAAAGAAGTTCTTGGACTTTTGTGAAGATTACGGATACAGCTGCGGTGGCACACCCGAAAACCAACGGTCAAGTAGAAAGAGCCAATGGCATGATCTTGAAAGGCCTCAAACCAAGAATCTTCAACAAGCTAAGTCGGTGCGGTAAAAGGTGGTACCAAGAGCGGCCGCTCGTTCTATGGAGCCTACGAACGACAAAAAGCAGGGCAACAGGATTCACACCCATCTTCCTGGTCTATGGGTCCGAGGCCATACTCCCCTCCGACATAGAGTATGGATCCCCAAGGCTTCAAAATTACACCGAACAAGGCAATCAGAGGGCCAGGGAAGACTCCCTAGATCAATTATAAGAAGCAAGAGACATAGCACTAATACACTCGCCCGATACCAGCAGTCGCTTAGTCGACGGTATCATGCCGAAAAGCTAAAGCCCCGAGGCTTCCAAGTTGGCGACCGGCATTAAAGTTGAGAAGGGACAACCGAGAGTGACACAAGCCGACTCCCCCATGGGAGGGGCCATACTTCATCGCCGAAGTGCTCAAGCCCGGAACTTACAAGCTTAAAAAACGAGAAGGGCGAAATTTACTCAAACGCCTGGAATATAGAACAACTTCCACGGTTCTATCCTTAGGTCCAAGAAATATGCCATGTACATACACATCTTGTACAAAAGCAATAAAGAAAATCTTCTTCCTTGAAAAAGATATGAGTCAAAGTATTCTTCTTCTTAGGTAGGTTTTGTCTTAAACAACTTCAAAGACAAAAACCTCCCTCGGGGCTACGGGGGAACTCCTCCCCTTACGATAACCCCTTGAAAAGAAAAAAAAAATAAGAAATATTAATACTTTGAAAAATTCCTTTTTTTCGCTTATGACACGCTTAAACTGCAAGAATCTTCCGTAAAAATTCTAGAACGAGACAAGAAAGGCTCGAGGACCACCCTCAGGGGTATCCATAGTCAAATCAACTCGGGAAAGAAAAAATGCGAAAGCCATTCAAGCACTTAAGTAGGACAGAAGCAAAAGGGTAATATATTCCCTAAGGTACCAAGCGCAAAAATCCCTAGGTTACAAAAGGCCACTCAGGCCGCCTACCACAAGTTGTTTACAAACTTAACCCAAAGGAGCTCACGGGCCCTAGATATTCTCTGACCCAACATCAGGTGCAGAGGGTTGTGAAGGGGGATTCACCGAAGTACTCATTTCTTCATCACCTTCCCTCAACAAACCCGCAAAGACGTCCTCGGAAGATGCCTCCATGGGCTCGGGGGCTGCTTCATAACCCAATTCTATGGGCAAAAAGGCGGGAGCAATTTTATCTTGAAATGGGTGGCCAACACGCTTGCCGGGCCCTTCACCCGATCATAGAGGTCGGCGATCTTCTCTTCATCGGTCTTCTCATCAGCAACACCTTCTTCTTCTTCATCATTACGCCCCGGGAAGAAGCCGTCGGAAAGAATCCCGAGGGTTTCGTCCGACGTGGGGAAATGAGAGCATACCACAAAAGGCAAAGCATTTCATCCCATTGCGAACGCGCCCGAATCTCACCTCGAACATACCCCGAGGGCGTCGGTAGGCTCGAACGGAGGTACCCAACACTAGATCCGGAGGCCCGAATCGACGGATATGGTCCATGACGACCTCCTCCAGCTCCTTACGCGAGCTCTCCTCGGCGTTTAGGCATTGAGACATGTTGGTAGCGGCTTCTACCGCCTCGGCCCTCAGCCTCTCCCGTCTCTCGCAGGGGAAGAAAAACAAGGGTAAAGGCCATAAACAAGGGAGGCGATCCATCAAGTACAGCCAAGATCGGAGAGATCATACCTTCCCACATTTTCTTCCATTTAAGCATCTCGTTGTGCTCATTGACGTAGACAAACTCCGGACCAGCTCCGCATCCTTTTCGCCGAGTCCACCTCCCTTGCCGGCTCCTCCACTCGAGTATTCGAGAGAATTGGCCATCTCTCGATTGCTTCTTGGCCTCCTCCCCGGGCCCTGGTCGCGCTCAAAGCGAGTTTCCTCCAAAATCTTCAGGGATTCAACCCGACCCTCCTCACAGTCACGAATGGCTTGGTCGGCATCGACTTCGCCTTAGCGACCATGGATTTGGCCGTCTCTAGCTCCATCATCGAAAAACGAAATCGACTCTCCTTCCCGGTGATGAGCTCGGTGAGTCGGTCACCTCCCTCTTTGTCTCACGCAGCTCGGTTTGGGTTTGTCGAGGACATTCCGGCCCGCGACGTTCCTCCTCGGCAACTCGGACTTCTCACGGGCAAACCGCTTCAAGCTCTGCGAACATCAAGATGCCTTAAGAATCAAAACAGGGAGAACATGTATCAAAATAAAGAAGGAGCCAAAGAAAGAGGGGACAGGACCTCGTCGATTTGAGACAAGCGATGGCGTAGAGTTTGACCGATCGTCTCCGCCCCCTCGGTCGCCCATTTTTAATCGATCATACTCCCTCCGGGCATCAACCTCGGGACGGTCGTGGATCACAGGCAGCGCCGGGGCCTCCTTCCGAGGACCCCCAAGCTCGATCAGCAGGACCACCCCCTGCACAAGGTCATTGGAAAGCGGCACATAGCTTTGAATCTTCCCGATGCCGGGGAAGTCTGACCAAAAGAAGTCTAGGGCCTTCACGGCCGGGCCCCCTGGCGGACCGAGGATAGAGCCGCTAAGCTTCCCTCAGGACGAGAGAGGCGTTCAAATTGGACGGCGAGCAGATCGCCAACTGAAGATCATTAGTTGGCGCCGAAGGCGGCAGCAAGGCTTCGGCCACATCGAACAACTCGTCCGCGGAACTTCTCCAAGAGGATCCGGAACGCCCTAGGCCCGGGGGGATTTAGACGCTGGGGATCGTTCCCGCGCATCTGCGCCGAGACCCCCCCGGCTGTCGTGCGACTTAGGGGATTAAGCTTTCCATAGTCACCGCCTGTGATGGTGAGCCACGAGAAGAAATCGGCCCGGATCGAGCCTGAGAGGCTCCTTCAGATGGATCCGGGACCCCAGGAGGTGACATCTCGGTAGAAACTGGGGCCGTGGTTGAGCCGAGGCCGATATCCGCCCCCAAATCGCTGGTCACCACGGATGGGATCGCAGGGGAGGAGATGTTGGCGTCGAGGAAACCCCTATCGTAACAACCCGACGGCCTTGACCCGTGGAAGCTTGGGCGTTTGACTTGAGTTGCTTCCGGGGATGAAGAGTGAGCGCTTCGGAGACTCTCTTCCTATCATAAGGGTACGAAGAAAAGTTAGAAACAACCGGTCAAGGAATGAAACAATCTAAAGAGGAATAGAGAAGGAGAATCAACTCACTGAGACTTTAGGGCAGCTTTCGGAGTGGCCGCCGCCCGAGACTGCATAGACTTGGGGATCGATCGGCTCCCGATACGGAACCGGCCGCTTGCCGCACCAGGGTCGGAGCTCCCAGAGGGGTCTCCGGTTCCTTCCCCGTTGCCACAGGCTCAAGGGGCGTTTGACCATGTTCAGGAACGCCCTCGGACTCACCTAGATTTCCGCCCGGAGTCAGAGAAACCGGAGCAGTCGGAACACGCACCCCCTGGGGGAGCTCCTTGCCACCAGCGGCCCGGTACCTAGCGTACTCCATTAACTCAGACCGCTCCTCGGGCCGCGACAACGCCCCCATAGCAACGTCCTGACGAAGAAGCGCGTCACTCTCCCCCGAAGACAAGGCGGAGTCCGTCGCTGAGGACTCCGTTGACTCACCCCGTTTCCGCTGCTCACGCCGCCGATTGTTCAAAGCCACCTTATCGGCCTTCTTCTGGTCCGCCCGGGCCTTCCTCAACCGTTCGCGCTCGTTCTGAGCACGATTAGCCTCCTGTCGGGCCTAGTCCTCAGGAACTGGGGGAAGCGATTCCCTGAAATTCAATCTCCCCTGAGCGGGGGAAGGAGATGGAACTTTAGATTCAAACCTCAGAAAGAAAAGAAAAACGAAACACACAATGATAGGCAGGCAAGACTTACACAGAAATGTATCCCGAGTCTGGACGCATCGCGATCCCCGGGATTGTCTTGGGAGTCTTGTCACCCAGAAACATACGAACTCAGCGCCTCAGGGCCTCACCCGCAAGATCTCCGAATGCCATCCGAGTGCCGGATAGATTGGCCTCCTTTGTCATCTGCCAGAGGCGGAGCGGCCTCTCCATGGCGGGAGGACTGACGGGCGAGAAAGCGAGCCACAACCGCCGCCGCATTCACATCACGATCACGAAGCCGACGGATGGCGGCGCGAAGGGCATCCAGATGATGCTGCTCCTGTTGCGGCGGCCCATAATGCCAGTGATCAGGCTTCACCTTTATCACACTCCCGGTGTATGCCGGAAGACCTCCTCCGTCGTTCCGAAGGTAGAACCATTCTTCCTGCCACCCCTTGTTCGAACCCGAAAGTCACGAGAGGATATACTCCTCCGTTCGATTCACCCCATCCTTGTCATAAGGACGAAGTGGGATGACGCAAGATCCAGCCCGCACCGCCCGTCGCGGTGAGCCAAAAAGTGCTCGGGGTATTCAACTCCGCCTTGAAGAACCACCTCGAGTTCCCAATGGGGCTCGATTCCCAAGAAACCCTCACGAGAGGGGCCACAAAGATCGATGCCTAGGCAATCGAATTAGGTGGAATCTGATGGAGCTCGACTCCATACCAATGCGGAATCGCCCGCATGAACCAACTCGCCGGGCACACCGAACCCTCGTCTATGGTAATCCATCATACTTACGACATACCCGGATGGAGGATGCGGCTCTTCATGAGGCAGCGTCGGGGAACCACCACTCCGGCCACGCGTCATCCGGCATGCGACGGCGTAGGAGGCCCTCATCCACCGGCCCGTAGCTTCACCTCGATCCACCGATGACCGCGGCCAAGGGAGAGGATCTAGGAGAGGGGCGGTTTCCATCTCTGCGACGTCATCACCTCTCCACAAAGAACCACCGCGACGTGAAAGCAATGGCAAGTAAGTGCGACGCCCCTCACCTTTTTCTTATCTCCTTCCTTCTCTATGATCTCTTCCCTCTCTGCTTTGGCAATGGCAAGGAGCGGGGACTAGCACTATGCAAGGGAGATGAAAGGAAGCCGTACACCGCCTGGTAGAACCTCCAAATATATAAGGGAGATGGGAAACCGTCGGGTTAGCCATCTGCCGCGCGGCGAAAAGACCAACCAAGCGGATCCAACGGCGAATAGCCCCAGCGCCCGGTGGGCCCCCCCGTAATACGACAAGCGGCGGACTCTGCACGCCGCCGCAGCAAGCCGTCCCATCGAACACGACGATCGCCTCCTCGAGGTAACGTGAAAAGGCGTGCCAAATGCGCCCGATCCCCCGCAGGGTAAAATGTCCGTCCGTTGCCTAAACTCAAATGTCTCCCCGGGAGGCGCCTCGAGCCCTCGGGGCGGAACGAAACATCACCGCAATGCGTAATCCCCGGAGGGGGGAACGCCGGGCCATGGGCCCACCATACGGTCCCGAGGATCTAAAGGCGTGGGCCCCGAGCTTCTGACTGCCTCAGGATAACCGAGCAAGGGGCCAAAGGAAAATGCACAACCGGCCGAGCCTGAGCTCTCAGGAGCTCGGGATTTCCTGGACGTATCTAAGACTTACGGTAACCACTTATAGAGATGTCCCATCCGTGGGAGGCCTGCTGGCCCTCGGGACTCGACTTTTGTCGACACCCGAGATCCGCTAAGAGGCCCAAGAGTTCTCATGGAGTGCGTCCCTAGACCACACGGCCGACTCTGCTCCGGCGGGGGCACGGGCACTCGCTTAGATTTTCTGTTACAACGCTCAATCGGGTATGCCATGCTCGGCTTACAGGGTAGTATGGCACAACTCCCCTCCTCCTCCCTTCCAGGAAGGGTGACACAGGAGCGTAAATAAAAAGAAGGGGAGGTCTGGAACGACCTTGCGCACATAAGCGCGGGCTTCGGGGCGCCCCGCACCCCTCGGACATCCCTCGCACATTTTGCGCAATTTAGTGGGTAGTTCGGATCTTACCGGCCGCGTAAGAAAAGCCCTCAGGAATTTAGACATTCCTCGGAGGCCTCGGGGGGCTACACCCAACGGGAAGCGCTCATGCAAGCAGTCCCGAGACAAAAAGTAGACCAAAGCCAAAAGCGCAACAACCACATTTGCTTCTCCGAAGTCCGGACCGTGGCTTTTCCTTCTTTCTCGGGGTAGACAACCTCGGGCGCACCTTGGGAAGCCCAACCTGTAGTGGGGGACAGCCGCATTTAATGCCTCTGTTTTCCCACGATGTGGTGACAGGCAATCGATTGCCACGACGATCCAACCGCCCGTTATCTCCTCGCATCCCCCGTTGATGGGGCGTAAAGGGAGCAAGCATTACCACGCGTCACCCCGCACGAGGAAACACAACTTCACTATTCATTTGCTTGCGGCTTCACCTCCTCGACACGGGTCCAAGAACCCCGGGGATATCGACACCACACCACGGCGCACCCGGCAAGCCAAGAATCGCGATGGGATCGGAGGATCCCTTTAGACCCTCGGGTTATTCCCCCCCGGGCGGCGGACACGGACGCAAAAAGACACCAAGACACGCGTCCACACCAGGGCGTCCCCTCCGAGGAACCCGGAGGCCGGGCTCGGGCATGGTACGCTTATGGCCCCCGGCGTAGACACCCTTAGCATTTGTACCACGACATGTATTGTATGCGTTATCTCTCCTTTACACTATAAAAAAGGGGAGTAATGCCACAATAGAACGGATCCCCTTTTCTAGGTTTTCACACTTAGCCATCTCACCCTAGGATTGAAGTTCTTCATTCCCGAAATCACTTGTAATCGCTTTGGTTCTTGTGCACATTGGTGCGAGGTAACACGAAAGGACACCACTATTTGGGCGTAGGGCCCCATGGCTGAACCCGGGATAAACTCTTCGTCTTCCAAATCGCACACGCCATCAAAGGGGAGCGCACAGCCTATAAATTATTGCCGGTGCTTGGGATACCTCGGTTCTCAAAACACCGACACCGCTTTATGTACCATGTTGTCAACTAATTCAATCTATGCAATAGAGTTTTATGATGTCATATCTCGATGATCGATTTACTTGCTTCAAACATGTCTTCTTATGATCATTCGGCAAATCAAGTTATTCTTTCATATATTTGCTTACCGAATGCATTCATCATCTCTTGACAGATAGCTCCTATAGATATATGTCATTACAACTGGCCTTAGAGCCATACATGCGAACTTGTCTTGGTCACACCAGGCATGTTCCGTGATCTCACGCTTACCTCCTTATCAATTTACGTGTCAAATTGATCGGCACGCGCACCGGCACAAGACACTCGGGCGGTCGAGTAAAGCTAGCTAATCCGGCTTGTCGGTGTATGAGGCACAAGAGGCACTTTTTGTGTCAACACCAAGTACTAACGCTAAGCGATTAATCATTCCCGCAAGTTGATAACCGCTAAGATAATATACTTAAAAAGTAATAAGCCGAAAGATAATCACAAGCTTCTTACCCAAATTGTAAGTAGCTTGTACAGGTACAAGCAAAGCGAATGCACCGACAAGTCCCAAGACTCCGACCTCCTAGGAACTACGGAACACCGGGGTGGACCGACAACTCTGGGTAGAAGGAACAAAGCTTCCTTCTAGCTCTTCCCTCTCTCACTCACTAGAATTAGAAGAAGAAGAAGACTAAGCTACTCTCTTGCTCAAATGTGTTGGATTCTCCTTGTTGTGTGTATTGAGGAAGAGGTAGGGGTCTCCTTTTATAGCTTGAGTGTAGGGGGGTCTTTGGAAAAGTGCCTCCTCCCTCCATTATGGTCAAACCGACTAGGAATAGGTGGTTTCAAAGGTTCATCAACTCGCACACCTCGTCACTAACGTTCTCTCGAGTTATTGTACCGCCACGAGGAAGCCTGGCCCCACCGGTCAGAGTAGAGGTGTGCGCGCACCCTGGTCGGGCCCGTTGAAGCCCAGCTTTGGCATGGCGTCTTGTTTCGTCGTGTTGGGCCCCCTGCCTTTGGTGTGTATGACGTGGAATTGTGGCCCATCCGAGCTAAGTTGGGTTGGCTTGCCATATGTCACTTTTGGCCCCTTTTCTATTTATTGTTTTTATTATTATTTTTCTTTATATTTTGGCCAAAAGTATACATGTCTTGTGTTGTACATGCAAAACCAAATATAAACCAAAACTATGAAATTTGTTAGTTTATAAACCATATTTCTAGTTTGTTTTGGTTACCGTCATCAAGCACTTTCTCGAGCACCACAATGCCATCGAGGATGAGCTTAAAGATTCCAAATATCGTCCTTAGAAACACAAAATGGCTGTCGTCATCAACCCCAACTATCTTGATAGGTGGCATCAGCATGATCCAGAAGTCACACCCGACCGTGGAGAGAACACATTGAGGTGAATTATCCTACACGGCACCCAATTACGCCTTGCCATCACAATCGGACTCCCCGCGCCCACGGATGCGTGTTCTACTCCTTCACGCTAAAGAATGCTAACACGCCACCTCGGCTTCCATCAACTAGAGATTCCACTGGTAAAAGCTCTGACGCCTGGTGGCAGCTTCGACCAAGGCCAAGGTATCATTGCCCAAATGTAGCTCGAGGATGCCACCCTCGTCATCTTCAAGCAACCAAGACACCATGTCCCCACCAACGCTTGCTGGGCTTCATGCGGCCAAGCAGCAACAAATGACTCGTGGTGATCGTTCGAATTGGAGTCCCAAGAACTCCTAGTAGTGGCGTGTGGTGGCGACGTATGGGCCAGAGCTAACTTTTCTCGAAAGTTGGCTAGAGCTTTGACCATTTTACTAGAGAAATGTGCAACATGTTTCTTGTTGTACTTCAAAACTAGAACTAGAATAAACCCTATTTATCTACAAACCTACTCTAACTTTTTTTAGATTCTTCTAGTGTGCAAACTAAAGCTCAATTTCATTTTAGAAATTCAAATATTCTCAATTTTGACCAAATATAGAATAATAATATTCATGGTGCATAATTAGCATCATCAAATAAGTTTGGAAAATAATACCTTCTATCTTTTAGAGTGAGATTTAGGAAATAGGAGGAATACGCTTGTGAAATTACCTTCTATCTTTTTTTAAGATTTACTCTATCTCTCTCTCTCTCTCAGTAATATAATGTATTCTAACATTTAAACCAATTTTAATTAAATACTCCGGGTAGAAGGAACAAAGCTTCCTTCTAACTCTTCCCTCTCTCACTCTCTAGAATTAGAAGAAGAAGAAGACTAAGCTACTCGCTTGCTCAAATGTGTTGGATTCTCCTTGTTGTGTGTATTGAGGAAGAGGTAGGGGTCTCCTTTTATAGCTTGAGTGTAGGGGGGTCTTTGGAAAAGTGCCTCCTCCTCCATTATGGCCAAACCGACCAAGAATAGGCGGTTTCAAGGTTCAGATGAACTCGGCACACCTCGCCACCGACGTTCTCGGAGTTATTGTACCGCCACGAGGAAGCCTGTCCCCCACCGGTCAGAGTAGAGGTGCGGGGCGCACCCGAGGTGCGTGCGCACCCTGGTCGGGCCCGCTGAAGCCCAGCTTTGGCGTGGTGTCTTGTTTCGTCGTGTTGGGCCCCGCCTTGGTGTGTATGACGTGGAAGATGACGAGTGTGGCATCCTCGAGCTACATTTGGGCAATGAGACCTTGTCCTTGGTCGAGCTTTAGGAAATAATAATATTCATGGTGCATAATTAGCATCCTCAAATAAGTTTGGAAAATAATACCTTCTATCTTTTAGAGTGAGATTTAGGAAATAGGTGGAGTACGCTTGTGAAATTACCTTCTATCTTTTTTTTTTAAGATTTACTCTCTCTCTCTCTCTCCCCAGTAATATAGTGTATTCTAACATTTAAAAGTTTGTTCTCAAATATAATGCATTCTAGAGGATAAGAACCAATTTTAATTAAATACTTTCTATTTATTAACTAATCACCATTAATCACGTTGATGATAGCGTCGACTAGGAGATAACTTGAGGGTACATGCGTTTTTATGTTCTCTTAATTTGTCTTAAAATTCCTAGAATGCACTATATTACAAAAACAGAGGGAGTAGAGAGTGATTGAGATTTGGAAACTGTTGGAGTAAGCCCGCAAATATGTTCCCAATTTTTTTAGTCACTTAGAAAAATCATTAATTTACCAAATGATATTTTAAAAACTATTTGGACTTGTTTAGATCCTTTCATTTTTAGAGGAATTGGAATCTACTTAATTAATTAGGCTATTGGGCTTAGGTTCCACAACTTCTCAAAGTTCACATATAAAGTTATCTGAAATTTATAGGGTGAGAGATGGGAAAAAGAATTTTATGGATTCTTCTTCGTTGTAGACTTTACTTAATGGATTCTATAAAATTTTCTTCCATGACTAGAGATGCTCTACACACGAAAAAAAGTGTAAAACCCACTTGGAGAAGCCCAAAACTAGGACTACAGGAGGCCCACCTCGTCACTTTATACTACCGAAAATCATGTCCATATGGCCCTCAAAGGTATTTTCTTCTTCTTTCTTATGTGTATTTTTCAAATTTAATAGCAAATCGTTGTTTTTGTTTATGTTGGACTTCTATCCTATTTGTTCAACATTTTGAAAAAAACTTCATTGAACATTTTTAAAAACCTATATCAACCGTATAAAAATATGTGAACATTTTTTAAAAAAACTTAGGTCAATGTTGTATTTGGACATTTTTGAAAAACTTATTTCAACATTAGAAAGATTATATTCAACTTCTTACAAAAAGCGTATTATTCAGCATTTTTAAACCTAGATCCAACATTTTAAAAGATGAGATTAAATTTCTTTAAAAAAATTATATCAATAATTTGGAATGACTTGACTCTAATGTTTTTGAAAACTTGGACCAACATTTTGTTTGTAATTTAAGTGGTAGTGCATCCAAATAGTTTAGAATGCCTTGAAACAAAATGGAAGCTTGTTTTGTCTCACTTTGCTGAATTAGATCAGATAGACATCAGAGTTCAAATAGTTTGGAAAACGAAACAACCTTTTGCTGGATAATTAGATATTAAAGTTTGGAATCCAAACAATACCCTCTCACTTATGATCTACAGAGACAGCACATGTCCATTTCCTATTTAGTGTGTTTGGGGTATGTTTCGATATGGATACCCACGGTGATGAAAGCCATTGATCGTGCCCAAGGGTGGTGTTTAGATTCAAGACTCTACTTAGTTGCCATGGCTATCATGCTTACCCTTGTTTCCAATAGGACGGGGTCGGCGGCAGCACCTAATTTTCCTTTGAAAGCTCTCCGAAAAGGGTACCAACGGCACACCACTGGCCACGTCTAAAGAGTGAAAGCAAATATACCTTCTCAAAACCCTAGACCTTTGAGATGCAGGTGAGGAGGGTCGTCTCAGTGTATTTGAGGAGCTTTTGTGAGCTGTGTGAATGCAAGGAGGTGAAGGTTGACTAGAAAGTCAAATTTGATTTAAATTGGTAAGAACATGCACAGAAATAGTGTTCCTTGGAATAAAAGGCATTTGTTATTCTTCGTTGCAAATAACTCTCATCCATTCCCTTATTCTTCGTTGCAAATAACTCTGATCCATTCCCTTACTTCAACTTCACAATCATTTTGTTGTCAAAAAATAAAAACTTCACAATCATTTCCTTTTTTGCATTGTCCAAAACATTGGTCTAGGAGAACCTCAGTTTAAGCCTTTGTTTGGATGTACATATATCTACCTCAAATCATATGTGTTGGAGTGGACCGGGATAAAACTTATTATTTCAAATACGCTCCGGCCTACTTAACACATGTGGATTGAGGCAAATACGAGGAGATCAAGTTAGAGCAATAATATGCTAGCCTTCTGGATTTTTGTGCAAACAGATTGTTTTAGGCCAGTAAGGTAATTTAGTTGTCCTGGGTTGGCAAGGCGAGGCGAAGCGTGCCGAGGCTAGAAATAAAAAAACACATATGACCAACATTTTTTTGTGTGTGGCAACAATCCGCCCAACATATAACATGCTAGTTGTATGATGTTGGAGCAAAGCTCTCTGATCAGTGGGAGTAGTGAGGAGGTACGGCGGCTTCTCTGCTGGCCCCGGCGGCGGGGTCGGTCCTCCTTCCTGTTGCTGTTGGTGTAGCACATGTATAGTGAGGGCGTGGGGCAGCTGCAGCTCCAGCCCCAGGTCCTCCCTGGGCCAGCGGATCGTCTCATCGCATCGCATACAGGCATACTGTGGTGGATGTTAGAAAGGAACGCCTTTTAACTTGTGGCAGCTTGGCATGCAACTTCCCTCGTCTCATCGATCTCTCGACTTGTCGTCGATCGAGTTAATAATCATCCATTCCGATCCGTTGCAAAATTGATGTGGATGGAATCTTGGGGTAGCTTTGCACGCGTGCGCTAGCTCAGGCTCAGGTTCAGGCTGACCCCCGCTCCGATCGTCGGCGATCGCGCTCTTGCTCCTTGGATTCCACCTGGAGCTGCACGCTCACGGGTGCCTAGTCGCATCGCATCGCATGATTCGCATCGCATGGCACTAAAGTAGGAGTAGAGTAAAGTAGCGTAACAAGCATGCATGGCACCACCAACCGACCTTGGCACACGCGCGATGCATGCATGTGTTGTGTTGGCGTGGCAGCCAGACGAGGCGGGTAGGTACAAAGCCCAGCGACCGACACCGAGGGAAGCTGCAGTGAGTACTTGTATGTCAGTCAGTGCGATGCGTCGTCCGTCCCTGCCTGACCCACTCCCGATTCAATTCGGTCGGCGTACAGAGGGAGTATACAGTACACATTCAACTCGGATATCCTTGGCTAACCATTCTTCTACTACCTTGCTCTGTAATCCCCCACACTTGCTCGATCGGCCAGGCAACATGAATTGAGAGCCAAGCACTAGGGCTTGTTTGGATGGAAGCGCTGACTACTGCGTCGACAAAAAGTGTTGGCTGTAAGTTGCCTCGAAATTTGATGAAATCGCTTTTGGCGAGGCAAGTTAGAAGATGGTGCGTTTGGTTGGAAGCCTTGCACGGAAGACTAATAAAATATATAATGCTACATTTAAAACATACATTGTTATAGTTATAATGTATATAAGGGATAAATAAATAAAACCATCCACATATTTTCTTAATTAACAATATATACAAAATTACAAATAAATTAATGGATTTTCTAGCTATTTAAAAATCTCACAGGAAAGAGATTACGGTAAAGAAATATAATTAGAATTAGTATGTACACATGATTCTAGTTTTACGTGAATTTGGTCAATAGGAGGTAGAATAGAAAATTATAAAATGTACTGTACAAAATAGCCGTGTGGAAAAAAAAAATAATAAAAAGGAAAACTAAATTTACTATGGTAAACATTGTTTTAGGAACTTATTAAGTGACTATTAGCAATAAATAATAGCTTAATATAGTATGTATTAATGCAGCCGTGCGAGCAAATTCAGTTGCTCTGGCCAGCGACCATTTTCTAACGCCCTGGCGATGGTGCCCCCGCCTCGGGTCGGGGAGGTCTCCAGGGTGTCATCCAAACGATGCACAGGCAACTTCCAGGCAAGGTCTCGTCCAGGCATATCAGCCCAGGTACGCATCCAAACAGGCCCTAGCAGCGCAGGGTAGGAGAGTGTACATACATGGATCTGGAATCTTAAGAAGAGCACAGTATCAGCCAGCGTCGTCAAGATCTGCGTGATGACGGACGTTGGCTGGCCCGCCCCGGCAGCCGGTAGCCCCCTCGCGATTGCGAATGCGACTCGGGTCGGGTACGGTAAAAGCAAGCAAGGCTGTAGGCCGAGGAAAGAAAGGCATGAGTGAAAGAAAGATGCTGTCGGTCTGCCGCCAAATAATGATGGGTGAGCTTCGATTCGCCGAGCCGCGCCCTCGCCTTCCATAATTCCATTGCGTTGCCGCGTTAATCTATCGCCTCTTCACATCACAATGTACTAACAGCTCTGCTCATTATTATTCTTAACAGTAACAGCTCTGACAAGTAAATTGCCGCCGACGTGACACACAACCTGACCCTGATCCTCAAGGACGAAATCAAACCAGCAGGATCCCAGCAAGTCCCTCACGCTCACAGAACCACAATCTGGAATGAAGCAAAGGGACAACATACTGAACGACGACAACAAAACTCTCATAACTCTCACATGAACGTAAACGACGGCTCTCATAACTCTCACATGAAGGTAAACGACGGCTACCCTTTTCAGTGGCATCCACGACTTTTGCTGGTTTCGTCTAAACCCCTTTGTCCCTTCCCTAACCGACTGCATCTAATTTCGGTCTTCCTCTAAGCATCGGCTAGCTTTTGTCTGATTTTCGTCAGGGAAAAACCAAGAACCTGAAAGAGCCCTCGATCGCATATATAGCTAGCCAGCTAGGGTTGTTCTCATTTTTGTGATCTGGTTCGGAACAAACCAGGACCTCCAAAGCAGCAAAAAGTATATACGGAGTACTCTTTACCTTCTGCAGTATATCTAACAATAACATAAGCCAATTTGGGCCGCGCCTGCAAAACCCAGTCAACCTATCTAAAAGTGACTCTTGATCTAGTACATTAAATCTGGTAAATCCTGGACCGGCCATCCGCGCACTCCGCTAGCCAAGATCACATGATCTAGTTATGATTGTAGTAGTACGACAGAATATTATTAAGCTACTCCAAGCAATATTTGTACCAGGGACACGGACTATATATTAAGAAGCAAGATTGGATTACTTTTAAGTAAGATTTTGTGCAAGTGTATGACAAGATAAAATGGAGGTTTTTTTTTTTTTTTTTTTTACAGCAAGCACTTTTTTTTTTAAGATTACACAAGACAACGCAGACGCCAACACGCACGCATAACTCACCCCTATAAACACATCGTAACGTCAAACCCTAACCCTATGAAGACCTTCGGCGACCGGCCGTGAAAAATTGAAGTTCCGAAGTCACCACTGGCTTCACTATCGACGGGGACGTCGCCTACCACTTAATGCACAAATACGGAAAATCCCGATATAAATCCAGGGATAAAGTGTCACACCCGCGATTTGAACCCGCGCGGGTGGGGCCAACCCAATGGTGCTTTTCGCTTATCATTGCTGTGAAACCCCTTGACACAGCAAGCGCTTTGATTAAAGGCTTTGACCCACTGTGGTGTGAGTGGATTTAGGTTTTTGCCCAAGGTGGTAACATGGCTATTAAGGTAAACGAGCAGTTTGGCCCATTCTAACATGCCAAAAAAAGCATAAGTAAGATGACCCTTCATCGACAATCTTGTTTTTCACAGAAATGATATTTTTCTTCTTTGCTAAAGCCAAGGAATTTGAGGAACAATGCTCACTTCTCTTTGGCTGCAT
Source organism: Hyparrhenia diplandra (assembly GCA_015847255.1). NCBI lineage: Eukaryota > Viridiplantae > Streptophyta > Magnoliopsida > Poales > Poaceae > Hyparrhenia > Hyparrhenia diplandra. The sequence goes on along the minus strand of JADLZK010012199.1, from coordinate 62,420 downwards.
AATGGAACATCAACTTTTAAGGTATTTGGGTATTGCAATGCGCTTTACGAAGTTACAAAACAAAGACCACAAGGCAATTGAGGAGCACACTTAGAAAAAGCTAAGTGGTTGGAAGGGAACACTTTTATCCTATAAGAGTAGACCACTGCAAATCAATAATAAAAAAAAAAAAAGACAACATGAGCATTGATAGACTGGATTTTACCAATGATCTTTTTTTAAGTCACTTTGTGAGTACTCAAAAAGGTTGAATGCTTTTATCAATATTTTTTTGGCAAAAGAATCAGTTTAAGAAGAAATATAGACTAGCCAAACGGAACATGTTGTGCTGTCCAAAATAACAAGAAGTTTAGGCATTCAAAATCAAAATATGAAAAAAAAAGGGTCTTGGAAGAAAATAGCTTTCAAACTTTGTAACGAGTAAGGAATATGGCAAGATTCCTTTAGGACCATGTCGTTCTCGGCAACTCATTCAACTAGCAGAAACCCCGCACAGCTGCGCAGGGCAGCAAGTAATGACATATATTGTTGTTCATGAAAAACAGTACAATATACTTTGAAACATATTAGAATTCTAAAATACTGCCACTCCAGGATTTAATCACTGTACAATCTTTTTCATCTTTAAATGCAATGTCTTGTTTGAAACAGAAAAAGAGATCTCTTGAGCAGCTGCTTGTGCTTTGCCAATCTATAATATATTGTAAGCAAAAACATCCTGGAAATTGAAGGTACTGCCAAAAGAATAAAAAAAAGGCATAAGGATAAATGTCTAGCAAAGAATTAATACTTCTAAAGTGAAAGGACAGTAGGGATGACAATTGTGGTACCTGCAGTTTAGTGATCATGCATCGATGAAATCTTGTAAATAATAACCTTGGACAACCAAAATATTGCTTTTTGCTGTAGTCATGTTAGCTTATATGTTAAGTTAACTATTGAAGTTGAAAATGTAGTAACGACAGGTCCAAACTAACAAAAACAATTGATAAATGGGTTATTGATGGACATTGAATCTGTTGTCTGCTGATGGCGGGTTGTAGTACAGTGTATAAAGATTATACCTACCATAATTTTGTAAAGATCATGACGAACCGACGAAGGATCATACTGCCCCAAAAAACTGCAAATTCCATGCTCTCAGAGCTCACAAAGAAAGAAAAAAATGGAAGGAAGGAAAAAAACATAATGTAACCTTGCTTCATTTTTTTTTCATTTGGGTATCAAAACGGTGAGAATGGTGGCCGGATGGAACTCTTGGCCAGGTGGGAAAGTTTCTCTAAAAACACAACACTTTCACATGTTTTGTGATGTTTTGTGCAGAAGGGTATATGCGCTTAGCGCTAGCAGGTGGTCTCATCAAAATAAATTAGGAGTAAATCCTTCAAGTTTTGTCAAACAAATCAAGGCACATTAACCTAGGGAAGAGACAACACAGACTTGAGCAAGCAGAGGAGGATGAATCAATCCAGTAATTCATGTCAGAGGACCTGCAGCAGAGACAACACCGAAGATCAACAGATGTTTGTTGCTTTGGATCATACATGTTCGTTGGTTAGGATCAAGAGCAAGGTGAGATGGCCGTAAACAAAAAAAAAAAAAGCACATGCAGCCTGAAATTAAAATGTATTTACTGAGTGAATTTGTAGTAAAAAGATGCTGGACATGTAGTAAGAATAACATACCTATATTATTTGCAAAGCAAATATAGAGGTGGGCACCAAATAACCAAGCAGCAACAAACTACATATTACAGCGGGAAAATGCAGTTTTTACATAATAGGAGGGAAAGACAGGGCCAAAATAAAGTACCAAGCAGAGCATGATTTTGTTTGTTGAATAGTGCCTTGGCTTACTGGAAATGTATCACGTGCCTCCTTGTATTGGTTCAAGTACAAAGGAACCTGCTGATTGCGAAATCAAACGTGAGATATAGCTGGAAATATATGTAGCATAATTGTGTTGTAATCAATAACTAATATCTGCCGTTGGCATAATCTCGCTTGAAACAAAATTTATTAGCATGTTAAAAGTGTAGTATATACATTGTGCACATTGTCAAAGGAGCCCATGACCAAAAATGCAAAAGTAAATCATCAAAGGTGATCTGCTGTTAACTTACTACCAGTAAAATAGGATGACATGGATCTATGCAGTGTAAGAGAGTTGGTAGCATACACAGTACCTGGTAGTCAAGAAATTAGCATCAGTCTGCAGCGGCTTAGCTGAGGCGGTGAATGCCGAGCAGGTGAGGATGGGCAGCGTCGCGAGGGAGGCCGGGAGAGAGCGAAGAGTGCATCATGCACAATGTCAATATTTGCTTCAGACAGTTATTTATTCGGTTTGGCATTTTAGCAAACACCTTGAAGGCATGCACATAATAGTTCTTTTTGGTATGCTTTGTGAGCTATCCATAAAAGGAGAAACGCAAGTTAAAATCTCATTTTTGAAGCAACTCAATTTATTGTAACACCAAATAATCCAATCGAAGCATGAAGATATAAAAGGACATGCATACCTTGAGTAGGACAGTGTCAGCATTCAGCACAGAAGAGCTGGAGCGGCTGCATCCTGCATGGTGACGGACGAATGTACTGCAAGGCGGTTCCGGAACTTCTTCTGTCTCCAAGATCGTCGTGGAGCAGTCGTTGTTCCCCTTCGTAGGCCACACCCCACCATAGTAAGAAAAATCAGATAAAAATCCGCACCAAAGAAGTCTGCTTAGAGTGGGAAAATCAGAGCAGGTACTCCCGGGTCGGAGGAAGACGAAACATCCCGCGGTCGAACCTGAGCGGCGCTTGGAGGCGGAGGCGGCATCACCTGCAGAGCGTCAGGCGGACTTGCCGGAGATCGAGCGGAGCGCAGTGCCTGCGAGGCCACTGCTTGGGGGCCAAGACGGACCATTGGAGAGGAGCTGGGCGGCGGAGAGGACGGTGGCGGACAGGGAGGATAGGCCGGGGGACGGAGTGGCGGGGCGGACGGGAGATGGAGAGGAGGCCGGCGGGTATTTTTTTTCTTGGTTGTGCATCCCGCGCGCTGGAGGCCTGAGAAGGATCGGGATGAATGTGGAAGGAGGAGAGGTTGGGAGGCTGCTGGTCGTGGATCAGAAATCGGATGGATACGAGAAGAGGGCGACGTGGCCGAAGGAGAGATCAGAAAATGTTGTCTAGGATTAAGGTAGAAGATGGTAGATTCGAACCGGGATTTGAGTGTCTTGTCTACAAAGTTTTCATTTGCAGGATTGAGTGCTGGTTCAAGAGAGCGGCATCATAAAGTTGTGGTGGACGGACTCTAGAAAGCACTTGCCCAAGATGCCTCGCCAAGGTTTCGACTCCTTATTCTTCCTTATTATGAGCTGGCTATTATGAAGGAGAGAAACGTTAGGACGTTTGGTGGAACGCCGAGATCGCCTTATGGATTTTTTTTTTTTTGACACCTCTCATCCTGATACAAATTTGGAAGTATCTGTTCGTATGCGACACACACCTACACCACACACACGCACACCTCACACACACCACCCGAATACAACCGCACCTACAACTATACACGCGATAGTGTGACACGCCCTGGAGAGATCACTGAGTCTTGAGGCTCGGGGCGACGGGCGTCCGTCCCCCTTTGTGGCTCCACGCGTTGAGAGGCTCATCTGAAATTATTATGGGAATAAATCCCGATGAGAAACACCAACGTCGAGCTTGGGGTTCGAACGCTGGTGGGCAGCGTGCTCACTGCGACGCTTGCCAACCGAGCTAGAGCTCGTTCTCGATCGCCTTGTGGATTGTGACAGAGTAACGACACTTGGCGGCACTTTGTCAAGGGTATCGCCGCCTTAGTTGTAACAATGTTTTAATGTAATAACAACCGTGTGTGAGATTAGTGTTTAGGGTTTACTGTAACTTTTGGACTAATGTGTTGGTGGTGGTGTGTTGTGTCAAAACTCTTATACTCTGCTTAAAGAAAGAAGTGCAAAAGCACGTTCTAAAAAAATTGAACTAGGATTTCTGAATCCTGGATTGGGTGTTAAAGACCATTTTCTTAGTTTGGGAAAATTTCGAATTAAACAATGATTCCTAATTAGGTTTTGCAAGGACGATGGCCGCCGGGGTGGGAGGAGATAAAGCAAAATGACCTGGCCTACTCAGGCCCATGCCATTGCCATGCGGCGATGCCCAGCAGCAGCAGGCACCACCAGTGCACCACACCGCAGCTGGTCACAACAAATCTCCTTTCGCCTCTCGAAAGCAGCAGTGGGCGGGTGGGCCGTGTTTGCGGCCTCGGCGCCCGCGCCCGCACATGTTGCGGACCACACCTTCACTACCCTCCGCTGTCCGCTGGCCCCTGCCACTACACAATGCTGCGCTGCGTGTATACATACTCCAACTACACGCAGTGTGGTATACTAGTACGTACAACAGTACGTTTTACGTATAAAACAGTAGAATACGTACTCCTACACACTAGGACACCGGTATTTTTTTATAGTCCAGAGTCTCCAGACAGTCTCTCTGGGGACCGTCTCTCTGAGACCATGCCGTGCCCGTGTTCCCCGCCAGCCTCGAGCCACGCCCACGGACAACAGTGGCAACAACAAAGTGCAGCTCGCACCACAGCGATTAAAAACTTAATCAATGGCCACATGCATGCGTTAATTTCTCCTCTAGAACCAGTACCACAAGTAAGAGTATCATCTAATCCTGGGACTAACTGAACATAATCAATTGATAGTAGTAATCATCTCTACAGACACTGCTACAAGGTACGAAGGTACAGTACAGTCACGGCAGATGAGATCCATCCAAAACCACCGTGCTACGAGTGCGAGAATCTCGACACCACCACTACACTACAGCAGAAGCTGCCGCAAATGGAGTCCGGAGAGCAGTGTTGCCGCCAGTGGCGCCACCACTAAGCGAGCCGAAGCCACCAGCGGGGCCGCGGATGTGTCGCCGCCGGTGGCCATGTTGGCGAGCCAAGAGACGCCGCCTTCGTTGCTGCTGCTGCTGCCCAGGAGCACGCTGCCTTGCCCGTCCCCGCCTTCGATGCCCAGGCCGCCGCCACCACCAACCATCGGCATCGCGGTGTCCGGGGTGGCGTCCGTGAACGTCGTGCCCGGCATCATGGTCCCCGTCGGCATCGCCGGGGTCGCGCCCGGCATTGGCATCGTCGTCCCCGGCACCGTGGCGGGCGTCGCTCCCGGCACGGTCGTCGTCGTCGGCACCGTCGTCGGCGTCGCGCCCGGCATGGTAGTCGACTTCTGGCTGCGCTCACGTGACGGGTCCATGTACATAGGAGTACATACATACAACAGCAGGGCAACCGATTATCAGTGTTCACATGCTCAATAGTACGGACAAAAGCGTTCCACGCAAATGGAAAATAATGCCTAAAAAAGCTTTGCCCATGCGCTTTTCTTGTCATCCTATCTGCTGCTAAACCAAAGATTATGCCAAGATCTTGTACTAGATAATACTAGCACCGTATTCCTACTTCCTAGTCTTTACCCTTTCTACTAGGAACACAAGATCTGTAGCCTTGCATTACTCAAATTATAATGCCGTGGTTAAACTTGTCACAGAAATGTCAGAAATCTCTGACAAGGTCAATCTTGTAACAACAGGGGCTAATGGTTTTAGTATACTAAGGCCTCGTTTAGATGTTAGGAATTTTAGCAAAAGTAACTTCTGGAACTCCTGTAGCACTCTTGTAGCACTTTCGTTTGTTTGTGATAAATATTATCCTATCACGGCGTAACTAGGCTCAAAAGAATCGCCTCGAATGTACATCTAAACTGTATAATTAGTTATTTTTTTTACATACATTTCATACTTTCGAAACATATGTCTTTTGGTGTATTTAATGTAATGTGACGGAGAGAGTGAAAAAAAAAGAGTTAGAAACTTTAGCCAACTAAACGAGGCCTAATAATTGCTGGAAAATCTTGCAGTCTAACAGTTTTAGTGACAAGAGGAGCTAAAGGACTGGCCACATTTAAAGAGTAAATTGGCTGTGGAGCATCTGCTCAGCCAGATCGTCCACGTCGTCGATTTTACCGTGGCCGTGTGATCTGGGGCATCGACGGCTCGGCGTGGTTGACTTTGTGCCGCACCGTTGGCGTCAGGCCCCACCGCGTCTCCCGAGCGCGCGCGACGTCGTCGCCCCATACCGTGCCCCATACTGTGTCTGGACCCTGTGCGCGTATGCCGTTGTCGTGATCTCATTGGCCAACTCTTTTCGTTGTCGACTCTTCATTGGTTGCGGGTGCAGGCGGGGCCCATCGTCAGCTGCTCTCCTTCCCTACCGCATTCCCGGTCCTGCCCAGGTGCGTGCGCGGCCCAGCGCACACGTCGAGCTGAGGGTGATGTGCCGTGCCGTGGCTGCCCGGTGGGGACGAACTGTGGAGGTCCCGCGTGTCGGGCGTCCGTAGCTAAGGCGTATCTGCCGACACCAGTCCTAGCTGCAGCGTCCCTGAAAAGCCTGTTTTCTCCACTCTCGCTGCCCTTCCCCACTCGGCCACGCCGCCTCTGCTTTCTCTTTCCCTCTCCTCTCTCTCTCCCGGCGGGACACCGGGCACTGGTGAGGGCGCCACCACGCCCGCCACGATTGTTCGGGCGGGCTCTACGGGTGGGCGTGGGTGTGGGGTGAGCGCACCCGGCGCGGCGCTGCACGGCGGGCGGGCGAGCGCTCGCCCCGCCGCCCCCCCCTGCTCCCGGCGTCGCCCCGACCACGCCCGGGCCCCTACCGCTTGGCGGCGCCATCCCGGCTAAGGCGCACCACCTGACCCCATCGAGGCGTCTTCCACGGTGCGCCGCTGCGTGCGTCGACCCGGCGGCGAGTGGCGCCGACGCGCAAAGATGCCAGCTCCTCCAGTAGCGGCGGGCACGGGAGGCTGCAACCCGGCAGCCTTATCTCTTCCCCGCGTCGTTCCTCTCTCCCAAGCCCGTGCCTTCTTCTGTTGCTCCTCCTTCTAGCCGCCTTTCGTGTCAACAATCTCCAACGTGTGAACACATTTCCTGGCTGTAATGTTCTTGATTGCATTCACGCAGGCTTAATTTATTACCAGTTTTTCTGCTGTTGTATTTTCTTAAGCTTGATTTCTATGCTGATCTCTGATTATTTGTTTTTGGCAGGACCTACTAGCTGGTGACAATATGTGCTTTGATTTGGCTTATACTCACACCATGTGTTTGTGATATTGCCTAGCTAGGCAAATGTTACACAGCTCCTAATTCATTTTGGCATTTTGTCCGTCCAGTTTAATCCCTTTAATATTATGTTGCACTTTTTCTGATGCAGGCCCTCGCTGAGGTATGCAACATTCAAATTATTTTTTTACTGCTGGAGGTCATCACTATGGTCAAACCAGAGAAAAGGTAGACTTACTTTCTAAATAACCGTCATTCCATGATTTATGGAGTAATCAGCTTGATGAACAATTCATTTCCAAAATTTTATTTTTGTCAGCCAATGAATATACTTCACAAATCGATTTGCCTTTTAGTTTTTGTAAAGATCTGTTTGCTAGGTGTGTAAAAGATATTACTAAGCGTAAGCTTATGCCCTGGAATGCAGATGCTATATCTGTAGATGCAAGTGACACGCTTCAAAGTATACACTCTCTGTTAGCTGCTGCCTGCTGGTTCTCTGTGGCTGCACTACTGTGTTGCAAATCCTGTCCGTCAGGTATATTTCAATGGCCTTCATCTGAACTACTTCATCCATTATCAGAAGCCTCTCTTTAGGCTACCATAAAGTTCTCAAGTAATTGATTTGTTAGAAAGGGACGGAAAAGCATTAGTGTTTGATAGCAGTCCAATGAATCCCTCATATATTGTCATGCTCCATATTTTTTTAAGTTGTCCTACACAAAGTTTTAGGCTCTTGGTTTGCCATTTTCAGCTTTTGTGTAGGACTGAAACCAGGATTTAGTATGAGAGGCACTGAAATAGACAGATAGCATTGCTCAAGGTATGCTGCCTTGACCTTCGCTACTGTGCAGACTACCTAAAGAATTGTGCATCTAAAGAAAGTAGCCGATCCAGTCTGTCAGGTACGTGTTTGTGACGTTGCTTAGGCAAAAGATAGACAGATATCTATTCACTTTAGCACCCTATCTAAAGAATTCTTTAATCATCTGTTACAATTTATTTGCAGAAGGTCATGATTGCACCACAACAAAAGAAAGTTTTCTTTTTGTTCAGTTGGTGCATCTGAAGGGAGTTGCATTGTACTCCAGTCCATCAGGTATTCATGACCTTTGTCTTAACTATTTTTTTCCCTTCATTTGTTATCAAACCTTCTGTTATGTGCTACTATAAATTTCTCAAGCAAATAGTTGCTTAGAAAGGAGAAACATTGGTGTTCGATAGCAATTGATTAATCAAAATTGAGAAGAGAGTGACCATTTTTAGTGTTGAATAGGTGAGACCTGATTTCCATGAACCTAACTATACTTGAAAGTTTGATCAGGTAGCAGCTGCTGTGTGTTTTTTATGCATGCTGGTGTATTATATGAGATATCATTAGCATGTAGAAGGGATTTTTCTGCTTTATTTTTTATGTGGTCAAGAGAGAAATCATTGGTTGTTGTGGTTGATGAGTAGAAAATTTGTTACCCCCTTTGTCTGCATATTCTTTGGTGTATTATATTGATTATTCTAGGTCAAGGCTATTATTGAACTTACCGTTATCTTGTCTCTAAGATAGTTGTCTGTTCAGCCAACAAGCATACATCAACACTTTGTCACCATTTTTCCATCTATTTTGCAGCTAATCAGGAACGACCTGGCCGTTATGCACAGAGCTCGGCGAGAGGTACAGGCCTGCCTCCGGCTACATAGCTAAATCATCAGTGCAGTGACATAGCCAAAACTCCGTGCGTATGGATGCACCTGTTCTACACGGTCACCGTCAACGGCATGTCCGTCGACAAGGAGCTCCTCAAGATCCCGCGCCAAGTACCTTGGACGTCGAGAACAGCGGCTGCACCTTCGTCGCCTCCGGGACGAGCCTGACAGTGCGCGTGAGCCGGGTGTACCGCGCCGTGGTGGCGGTGTTGAGCAAGAAGCTGGCCGTTCTGCCCAGGGTGACCATGGACCTGTTCGACTGCTGCTTCAAGCCTTAAACTGGACGTCGTCGCGGCCGTGCCGGAGCTGGCCGTCAGGAAGAGGAAGGGGAGGGCTTTTTTGGATATAGTCTTTTAAATCGAGTCCAATCCGATGTGTCTGGTCTCTGGTCATGTGCTACTGGATATGCACGTCCAAACAAGATCTGTCCAATTGCAAGCTAAGACTGTTTCATGTAATATGTAGACTTCTAGCCAGCTCTGTGGGAGATTAGAGATCTGCCTTAACTGCTTCATGTCTGAACAACTCGCCATCAATTGATATGTCTTTTGATCTATGTATTCGTGCACCAAACCCAGCAACAGCTTGCCAAATGTGCGGCGCGCATGGGCGCGCGCAAATCACTAGTGGTAAAAGAGTTGCGGCAGATCGATCAACCCCACATTCACAAGCCAAGAAGCAGCCAAAGATCCAGACAACCTTGGCAGAGCACAGTGCCAAAATCACTCTACTCTCTCCAGAAGTTGCAACGCGAATGATGAGAATGACCAAAAAAAAAATAAATGAATGGCGAGAGGGGTGAATCAAAGGCCGGAACGGAACGGACCTTGGTGTGGCGCCGGGGCAGAAGGTGACGGTGTAGTCTGGTCCGCCGCCGCAGGTGAAGGTGGACGTGGGATCGTCGAAGGCGTAGCTGTAGGAGCGCGGGCACGCGCTCTTGAACACCTGCGAGTAGGCCGTCGGCCGGCACGCCGCCGGGGACGCGAATGCGCCGCTGCAGCAGTACTCGGGCCGCGCGAAGGCGTCGCACGCGCTCCGGCACGCGGCGCCGCCCCCGGCACGGAGCTCGGCGGGGCACATGGCGTTCAGGTCCGCCGCGCACCCGGCCGCGGCGCACGACGCCGGCCCGGTGGAGCCTCCGCCGCCGGAGGTCTCCACCAGCACGGGGAGGTTGTAGCCGTCCACGAGGCTGACGTCGTAGAAGTCGAGCCCGCCGCTGCCGTCGAGCGTGAACTCGGCCAGCGTGGCCGGCGGCTTGGCGCCCGCGCCCGCGCACTCGGCGGAGCCGGAGCCGCAGTCGCCCGTGGCGCAGACGAGCCGCCCCGTGGCGCCGTCCTGGGAGCAGCCCGTGCGCGCCCACATGCGGCCGGACCAGCCCGCCGGCGCCGGCACCGCGCGCGCCCGCGCCCGGCGAGAGCTCGAACCCAGTGGGCTCCAGCCTTGGGCTGCCGGCGTTGGACAGGACGCCCGGCCACACCGTGTCCGTGCACCGGTTCACGAACGTGAACGTCGCCGCCTCCCCACTGCGAGAAACGCGAATCCTTCAGCTTGGGCACCCGACATTGTTGGTGACCTTGCAAGATCTGGCAAAGGAAGGAAGCATTCGGTCGATTTGCCGTACCTCTGCACAGGACGAAGAACACGAGCACAAGCACGGCCATGGATCTTGGCAACTCCATTGCTGCTTCTTGACGTTGAGGCAACGCAGTGACTGAGACTGACAAGGTAGTGTGGGTACAGCTACACGGGGAAGAAGCGTGTGCAGTGTCGCTATGCCAGTGCAGTTACTACTGCCTGTGGCTGTAGCGAGGGCGTGGCAGCGTGACCGTCCGTCCGGTTGACGAGGGGGGACTGAGGAAGTGAGAAGAGAGACACCGGCGCGGCGCACCCGCCAACCTTCCCTTGCCTAGATGGAGGGAGGGATGGGCATCCACTGGGAATGGAGCGGGGACGAGAAGGAATCTTTTGGGAGGCGCTAAGGCTGTACTTATAGCAGCAAATCACTTTACCTCCCTTTTTACCTAAGGGTGTGTTTAGAAGCCCAAATTTCCTCTAAAATTTCCTCGCATTCCCATCACATCCTATCACATTCTATCACATCGAAACATTCAATGCATTCGAAAAACGTTTGCCGGCCACTATAAAATTTAGGTAAATAAAAAAACTAATTGCACAGTTTAGATGTACATTCATGGGGACGATTCTTTTGGCCTAGTTACGCCATAATAGGATAATATTTACCACTAACAAACGAAACACGTCTTCTGATTATGCGATGTGACGCTACATAGAATTTTCACCAAAATTTTGGCTTCTAAACACACCCTTTGTTATGATCCCTGTTTCCTGGGTACAAGAGAAAGCTTGGGCATGGGCCTTCACTGTTTTTTTGTTATTGATAATTGATTCATACCTCCCCGGTCACTGAATAATCATAAAGTGCATTATGACTAGACAGACGTCCTATCAAAAAGTATTTCTAATTTGTTGTATATATACGTTATTTATTTGCTAAAAACCAATATTCCCTATTATAAAGTCACTTTGAATCGGAAGTTGTTGACGCAAGTCTTAAGCTTGCATAGAATTTATAACTAATTATTGATCTAAGTTTGTAAAATTTAACGTTTTTTTCTATATGAAATGCAATTATCATTTGTGACACAAAGATAATATAAAATTTTCTGTTGACGTATAGATCGGTCACACACCACTAGGGCTAAACCATCTGGGTAGCGACGGACCAAAGTGCATGTGTGAGGATCACACTTACGTGGTTAAGAACATAGATGTTCAAGGGCAAACCACAAAAAGGGTAACCAGTCATACGTGCTTGCTTGATGAAGAACGACTGGTTTCTGGAGAAACTAGCAAAGGAATCGTCAAATCTTTTCGCCTAGCAGGGACACGTTGGGGTAAGGACGTCGTCAGGTTACCCTAGATCGACTAGCAAGCCTAGCAACCATCCTTAGTTGTCAAATCAAACGATGAACAACAACTTAAGGTTGGAGAGAGTTTTTTATAGCACAATTTATTAGATATAAAGATCCTAATTAGATCCTAATTAATTTTTGATACAAGTGGTTCTAAAGAAAGCCTAATATCATGAGGTAATGTGTCACTCTAAATCCCACACACACCATCAATTCAACCCTTTTTTTTTTTAAGCACAATCGAACCCTCTTTGCTGCCCTAGAGTGAGGCAGACGACCAACTATCATACCACAAATGCATTGGTTTAGAACAATATGATACATTGAGCAATTTAGGTTTGGGTTTTTGATTTAGCCTATGGGCTACATTCTGTAATAATTGACCTGATTCTATCAATTGGTAGATGATGTCCGATATGCATTATCTTTATCTAACAAAAAGATTTGGGTTTTGATTTGGGTTTCATTTTCATTCAATACTATGACACAGCAGTAGATTTGATGACTTGATAGGTTAATTATGAAGAGACACATACAGAGGGTTCTATATTCATATAGATGAAACCAGTTGTCACGCGGCTACTAAAGATAACATGCCAGGCCTTGTTTAGTTGGGCAAAAATTTGCCCGGCGAGTGTTTGAACTCCGTAGCAGCACACTTATAGCACGTTTCGTTTGTTTGTGGTAAACATTGTCCAATCATGGACTAACTAGGCTCAAAAGATTTGCCTCATCATGTACAAATGTAACTCGAGTAATTAGTTATTTTTTTTGCCTACATTTACTGCTCCGAACATATGTCTTTTGATGTATTTAATGTGATGTGATGGAAAGAGAATCAAAACTTGGAAGTTGGAGGCAAAAACTTGCCTAACTAAACGAGGCCAATCTTGATAACAACATCATGACATTCGCCACTATGATTGGCCTTAGGTGTCCCAACAAGGCTCAAATCGTTAACTATTTTGCTACGTGGATGGAGAGAGAATGGGAAAATTCATTTGCTAGTGACTAACTTGTCGTCTATCTCCCCGTGCACTTACCATGTAACTGCATGGCCAGGGCGTCCGCAATGGCTACCTATTTGGATAGTTAGATCTGACGTGGCAAGTAAAAAGTAGGAGAGAGTAATCCCTATCAAAGAATAAATAGGCCGATCTATTTCACGTAGCCCAAGGACATATGAGGGGACTAGAGTCTCATAGTATAAAATAGTCTTTTTATTGTCTCTCACATCCACATCACCGACTATGTAGCTATTACTAGCTATTACCATTGTGAGTGCCCTTGTAGGATGTCCACCTTGATTCCCCTTTTGTTGGTAATCGGCACAATTGGTTGTTGTCTTGTTGAGGATGCCCTTGAGGCTTGCAGACATAAATGTCAACCGGGAAAGGCTCCCCACCTAAGTTTTATTTCATTGATGGGACTTGCATTTTAACACAGGGATTTGCATTTTAACACAGGGATTTGCATGTTTATCTTAACGGGGATAAAACTTTATTATCTACATAAACCACTTTCGACACCAAAGAGGAATATCTATATCTGGTTTTATATGGTTGAGAAACAGAATTAAACTGGAACTATGATTGAAGATGTCAAATGCTTTTCCCTTCTGCAGTTCTGCTCAGCCAATGATGCCATTTTGGGCCACATCCGAGAACATGGGTGTCAAATGAGGCCTAGATAGACCGGCGACTACATTTCTTTTAAGCAAAAGCCCAAACCCATTGGTTAATTCCAGACTACTCGTAGGCTGAACATACGGCTGGTAGCTTGTTGGGCTGGTATTTGTTTTCCTCCTACCCAAGAGCAAATATTAGTCGGTCTGAGTTGCTCAAAAAAGTCGGTCTGAGCAGTTTTTCCCTTTACATTTTATTTGCAAATCATAGTACAATTTCATAACCTTATGAACATGTTCATGTACGTACACTTTGTTGGTACCCATAATTAGGGGTACCCGATTAGTCGCCTTCGGCAAGGCTAACTACGCTAAGATTAGGGCGGGAGCATTATCCTAAGCGTAAACCCCCAAGCGCATGTTCAGCGCCTAGCGCAGAGGATGGGGTCCCCCCACAGCCCACGCACGACACCCAAAAAAGGGCTTGAGGGCAACAGACGGGAGAGAGCATAAGCATAAGAGTAGACCTCGGGCGAAGCTTCCGCCTCGCCCGAGCCTAACCACAACCGAAGCGACCGGCGTGAGCCTCTGCTTACTTCCACCCTAAGGAATAGATGGTCTCGGGAGAACACCTGCTCCGGGATGGGCGGGGCAGGCATTTTATTGCACGCTGACGCGCCGGCGAATCCTGGTGTTGGTTCTGTTCGCCTAACTTTGACGTGACCACTGACCAGGTCAGACTTTACTAACACCAGGACGGAGTGGGCAAGCCAGTCTTACGCAATTTTCATCATCGCTGACCACTGTTTCGGCTGTTGGACGTGACGGCACCGAGCCGTCCCATCTAGGCCCCATGATTTCAGGTCTTGGCGCGGCTAGAGTGAGAACGACACGGGGCCCGGGGCCCCACCGTGTGAATCTTGGAAGGACACTCGAGCCTCGACCATCATCATAAAGTCAAAGTAGCAAGGGCCGCCGGTCCCGTCAAGACAACGACCACACGCTTTGGTGCACCCTCGGGCGAACCACCCTCGGACGTACCTCATAGAATAAACAAAACGCCATTGATGTAACCTGCGTCCTCCCCTTCGACTATAAAAGGGGCGGTCGGGGCATTCCCAGGGAAGAGGGGGCGAACAAGCGCACTCAAACCCTAGCCTTGTTCATCTTCTCTACCACGATATTGGCACCACGCTCCATCATCGCATCCACCACGAGACTTGGAGCCCACGCTCCTCTCTCACCTGTTTGTAAACCCCTACTACAAGCACCTTCCGTGTGGGATAATACAAGATAGGTTGACGTTGCTGGACGTAGGGTACCCATGCCTGAACCAGGATAAATCTTTTGTGTTCTTATCGCACACCATCCGGTTGGGGGAACACGCAGCATAAATTTCACTAGTCGGTCACTTAGGACCCCCCCGGTTCTCGAAGCACCGACACACTTATTTACATGAACACCTGCACACATTCTATCACTATATATGAGCATCTTTGAAAGACTGTGTTGTATCCACATATCTTAAAATTAACTGAGTCAGAAGTCGCTATGTGTGTCTCATTGTTGACATGCAGGACACTTACCAGTGAAAGAATAGCTTCGTTAAATCATAAACTACATTCATAGAATACAATCCCCGAGTCAAGTCAAGGATTAGAATCTACATGGACACGTTCCACTATAAAAAAAAACCTAGCGATTTACCTCTATACATCATAGTTTATAATCTCGAACCGTCTCTCCCCAATCTACAGTACCAGCAGGCGATTTTGAGGGCGACACTTCTTCTTCGTCGTCGATCCGCCGGCTCCCTCTCCTCTGGTGCCCTCACCGGCAACAGAGATGAGGAGGGAGCCCGGCTCCTCGACGGGAGGACCTGTATAGTTGTAGGCCTAGGCCTTAGTGCTTGTAGTTCCCACTGGCGACTTTTATATCGCCGGTTAGGGTTAGGTGTTCCTTTTTGCTTCTCCGACGGCGGCGTCATCTCTGCTGAGGATCGAAGGAGGATAAGTTTGTTCTGTTTTTTTGTGTTGAGGATGGAACTTGTGTGCTCCCCCAAGGGTTTCTTCTTCTGGGTCGGCAACTTCGTTGATGGCTGCGGACTCCTTGCTGGGCCACTGTTTCTAGCTGGAAGCGGTGGCTACGACTCTCTTTCGGCGGGCCTTCGGGTTTGCTGGAGGTTGCTTCTATTGTCTTCCGTCGGTGAGGTTTGCCGATGTTAGATCCATCTTGGAGGGAGGTCCGGATGGTGGATAATGTGGCTTGACCAAAGTTTGGAGTCTTCCAACAAAGGATCCGAGGTTGGCGCTTCGCTTGTGGAGTGAAGATGCATGGCGACGCCGATGAACAGGAGCCCGGTCTTTGGTAGGGAAGATGAACATGAGTCCTAGGGACTTCCTTGTATTTTTCCTTTTCCTCGTGGTCCTGTTTGTGAAAGGGGATTTACTGTGCTGGTTTTTAATATATCTTCCCTTTCGTAAAAAAAAGGCAACGTATGCTATGGAAACTAGCCGTGTGTAAACTATGGAAACTCAATCAAGGCCACGGGATCTGGATCCAACGTCTAGGAGACAGGCGTGTTTTTTTCACTTAACCCCCCCCCCACATGTGGGGTTTAAATCTAGCGTCGTATCCGGGTGGGAGGGTTTAAGTTAAAAATCTCATCCTCTCCATGGATGTTGGATCCAAATCCTGTGGCCTTGATTATAGTTTCCATAATTTGCACACAAAGCGGGTTTTTCATAACATACGCTCTAAAAAAACCTAGGCAGTTGATCTATGGCCGTACTTCACCAGGAATGAGTATGTCGCCTACATTTTGAATGGCAAGGCCACGCTAGATCCAAATTACAAGCTAATTGGCTAATCATATAAGCTACTCCCTCCGTCCCCAATCGAGTTTGTCACCCTGAATTCCGTGCTATCTTATTGGATGTTTCGTCCCTATTCAAATTTTTTTTTGCATAAATATAATTTATTTTGTTACGACTTATTTCATCAATGAAGATACTTGAATATTGATTAATTTATTTTATGATTTGCATAAATATTTTGAATAAGACGGATGGTCAAACATGAAGTTCAAAAAAGTCAAAAACGACGAACTCCATGGGACAGAGGGAGTAGCACATAAGGTCCTTTTTTGATCTATCCTATACTACTATTATACTATTACATGTGTTAGCTAGAAAAACATTAACTAATAGCCCCTAAAACCATTAGTTCTTTTTTTTTTTTGACACGGTAACCATTAGTTCTTTAATTAAGCCATGTTCATGTACATCAGAGGCCTTGAATTTGTACAGTATTCTTGTGAGATTTACTGTACAACAAATACGTGCACCTAATTTATTTGAACCTTAAATCTATTAACTTCTACCCAGGTTTGAACTAAACCAAACAACCAAAGGTCTCCTTCTCTTGATCGCATAAGCTGGAAATTTCCTGCGTAGCCGCAGGTATAGGACCTCTCCTGGGTGTGGCCTACAGAAACTTCCACCAGCTGCTGCTACAAATTTTGCGTACGCTAAGCACTGAAACACATCGACCCGACCCAGATCCATCGACCACGTACGTAGAGTGGCCTTTATCCACTCGGCACTGCCCTTTTCCTTTTTGTTTTTCCTGCGATCTGATCAGCTTGCTCGCCCATCTCCATATGGCGAATTGGCAAAAGTGGATGAGAAAAGCTATCGAAAGCAGCTTATGGCTTGCGCACTCCAGTCTGCATCCACGATCCACGCCTACCAAACGCGACACATACCTACGTGCGTGGTTGGTACGCTCTCAAGCAGCTGCATGCATGCAGATTTCATTTTAGCAAACAGTCGGCTATGTATACTGGTTTCTGTTTGCTCCACTTGCATGATGCGCGACACCTGGTTCTGACATGGCAATGCGAACACTATCCAAATTCTATCCATATATATCTTTTGGTTTGACCAAAGTCATCCAAAGTCTATATAAATACATCTCTTTTTTCAGTCACAAGGCGCGCGAATGCAACGAGCGAACAGTCGAATACACTTTCTAAAATGGGTGGGTGGAATGGGGCTGGGGTGGTAGAGGATTGTTACAGCCGCATTGGGGGGGCGGGCGGGCGTCGGTGGCGTCGGCCCCTCAGTGGCACGCGCGCCTCCCCTTGTGACTATCACTAGAAATGATCTTTCCCTCGTGTTCGGGCTATAACGGGATTGATTGAGCTCCTTACCATCAGACAAAGTGGGATAAAGTTACTTTGGGGTCAGCCGTCCTGGCCGGTTGGGCCGTGCCTGCCCTCCCCCCCTAGGCCGGACTTGTACTGTGAAGGGGATGGACTCTAAAATTGGTCCCAAAATAGAGAATATATATATATATATATATATATATATATATATATATATATATGCAACGAAATGGCCACTTTAATAGTTCTAAAATCAAGGCAAAAGAAATAAAAGCTGAAGTTGTTATTTTTGAAAGTTTAAGAATAAAATTAAGCCTCGAACAAGAGGGAGGAGCAAAATGCCCATTCCGTCTTCATCCTATTTCCTACAGCTGGCTCTCGTGGCTGTTTAAGGATCCATTTCAATCGCAGGTCTTCACAAAAGCCGAGGAGGGAGAAAACTAAAGCGCGAGGGGAGGACGTCTGATCCATAGCATGAGCACATGGCGGCAATCCAGAGGCGGGGTGCACCTGGGCGCCCATGAGCTGAAGGCTCGCCCAATATTTTCCCCTGTTTCCTACCGCTGGCTCTCATTAGTGGTTGTTTAAGATCCATTTCAATTGCAGGTTTTTCACAAAATAAAAATACAGGAAAAACGAAATATATTTACATATATAGCCAAGAGTAAGGACTACAAAGTGGGAAAAAACATAATGTGTTTATCTAGTTAATTGGGATAGCCTATCTATGTTAAAAGATTTTGGAGGTTTAGGGATCCCAAGCCTAAGGGATCTAAATATTTGTCTTCTAGTCTCTTGTATTAGGAGATATGGTTTAGATAAGAACAAGATGTGGAGACAATATCTTGACTTGAAATATAAACACAAAATATCCAAACATCTTTTATAGCCTTACACTAGGAGCTTCTCAATTTTTCAAAGGGACTATGTGGCCTGCTTCTGCAGCAAAACTAGGTAATACATGGAAGATTGGGATGGTAAAAAGATTAAGTTTTGGAAAGATAATTGGTTAAGACCATCCAGCTTGGCCATCTAGTTTTGGGACATTTATGTTTTAGTGCAGGAACCGACTGGGATAATAGTAGAACTATGGGATGGAGTTAACTTAAAATGTACTTTTTGTAGAGGTGTAGACCAAAGATTGATGGAGCCATGGTAAGAGATTATCCAGTTAGCCTCCACAATCACATTTTCTCGATTCTGAGGATTCTTTAAATTGGCAATTTTAGTCAAAAGGGTTATATTCTTCCTGGTCACTTTATAAGATTGTTAATTGATAAGGGGTCATGCCTGTACATGTCCCTGCTCTCTAGAACATTAAGGTGCCTCTAGGGTGTACATTTCTTTTTGTGGCTTTTATCTAAAAACAGGAATCTTATGAGAGATAATGCAAATATTAAGAAAAAGTTAGATGATCTCTCTTGTCGGTTGTGTTCAGAGCCTAAAAAAAGGTTATCATTTTTTAGTGTACTGTAGCTAAACAAATGTGGCCGGCCATCTTTGATGTTTTGTATAGAGAAGTTGGAGAAAACTTCCTTTCAATAGGTCATATCTAGCTTACTAACAAGAAGTTTTAGTTTCATAATGTTTTTTGTGTTGCTGCCCTGTGGGGCTTTGGAGACTAAGAAACTTCATTTGTTTTCAGAAAGGACCATGACAGGATGCGATGAATTTGCTGCTCAATATTGTAGCTCTCCTTCATACTTGGAAAAACTTGTGTCTAGAGGAGAAGAGGGAAGATTATGCAGCAAGAGTGTCAAGACTGAAGCTGATTACATTAAGTCCAGCAAGGATTCATGGCTGACCCATGTGAATGACATGTTGGAAAAGTTTATGTTTGCCAAAGCGCTAGATTAGAATGATTTCAATTTACTTGCTCGAGGTGATGATGCTGTTAGATGAAGAAAACCCGGTGATGCCGGGAGATGCTGCCCGACGTCGCTGAGAGTTGAGGGGGATCTTTCATGTTTTGCACAACCGTATTCTCGGTTGAGAGCAATGTTGAGAATGTATATATCCATGGACAGGTGTAACCCACTTGAGCACTTCAAAATGTTACATGGTCCTTGCTAATGCAATGACAGGGCAGTTGCCTTTTAATTAAAAACATAATGTGTAGCATGTACACACACTACTACAAAAATCTTTTATAAGGCATTTTCATTTTATTAATCGTGGCGGTTTTGTAAAAAGACCGCCATGGTTAATGTCTCGATTGACCGTGATGATTTTTTAATTAACTATGGCGGTTATAAAAAAATGCTATGCAAAATTTCTTTAATCATGGCGGTTTTATAACAAAACCCACCACGAAAAAATAGTCTATTAAATGTGGCAGTTTTATAAAGAAGCGAACCACGGAAAGAAGGCCTAGGCATAAAGGCCCGGAAAAGAAGGCTCCGATAGCAACTTCGGTATAATGTCGGACCTAGGTTTTCTTTTAAGCACTCACCCTCACCCCTCGCTCACTCGTCTCCCATGTGCCTCTCCCCTTCTCTGAAGGCCGCTAAGCGCCACCCTTCACCTCCCTCTCCTCCTCTCCACCTCCCTCTCCTCCACTCCGATCCCATCCTCGGCTGAACTACACCTCCCTTTCCTTCACTCTGCATGGAGGCCTCGGGCGTGGGCGTGAGGGGCCAATGGGCGGCGGAAAAGCGGTGGTGTGGGGGTGGCTTGAGTCTTGGCGGCGTGGCATTGGGCGGGCGTCGGGCGGCTTAAGGCGGCACGACATCGAAGCGGCGTAGTGCTAGCCGGCGGGTTGGCCCAGATCTGCCCCGTGTTGGCGGCTCGAGCTCCCGTGGTGGTGGATCAACAAACCCTACCAGCGGCGGCGGATCCGGCTGCAGGCAGCAGATCCGGCGCGGGGCCAAGATCTAGCCCGTTAGGGTTAGGTTTGGATTTTCTTTTTTTGTCTATTTTTCGGTTTAACCATGGCGGTTTTAGGGTTTTGAAAACTGCCACGGTTAATCATCTATTAATCGTGGCGTTTGCTTCATGACGGTAAATGGAAAAAACCGCCACGCGAAAGTTTTTTTGTAGTAGTGACAATAGCTACTACAAAATCCACACGCCTGAACCCACCCATGAATTAAATGGCCTAATATCATGTGCGGTTCATGGCTAAAACCGATAGTGATGTGAACCGCCCGGTGAAGACCCGAATATTAATGTCGATTCGTCCTATTACTGTCGATTTTAGCAAAAATGACAGTGATTTGTCCGTAAAATCCGACAGTGATGATGCCGCACTAAAGATCAAATCTGTAACGCAGTAGGCACATTGTGGAGTAGCGTGAATGTTGTTGTTGTGTGAAGGAGGAGAGTCTCGTGATAAGGTCTTCTACTATCCACGAAGTTGATTACCCAGAAACTTGGCTTGACAAAGGTCTACATCAAGGACTAGTAAACACTACGAGCTCTTGGAATGAATAAATAAGATGCTGTCATGTAGGGTGTTGCACGCTAGTTGTCCGATGCATGCATGGCTTTACCTATCCTAGGATTGCACGCTAGTTGATAGGATACAAAATTTTTGTTTGGTAGAAAAACCTGAAACACATGTAGATAGAACTTCAAGTTTTTGCATGGGCGAAGAAGTTGGCTAAGATTTAAGTAACCCTAGTTCAACCGGCCCCCTCTTAGGGCTTAGTCTAAAGTAGAAGCCTTCATTTAGAAATAAGTGTATAATAAATTGTTTTGCTGCTTCCTATCTTCTATTTTGTTCTTGAAATTAAAGAAGAAGCTTCCTGTTCCTGCGGAGTTGGTATACTGAATTTAATTATGCAGCTAGGTCTAGAAACATGGATAAGATTAAATATAATTCCCGGAAGCTTCTTTGTGCTAATTTTATATTTGACTCGATCAATGACCTTGTGATATATCTAATCGGTGGCTATGCCTACGATTACGCACATGGGTTAACTGTTAGGAACGTTGTTTTTGTCCAGGTGTTAGTTGGGAAGCAGAAGCTTGAGACAGAAGGTGGCGACGAATATCAGTTAGGCTAAAAACCCCAAGTAATTAAGTCAGAGTTGTCCATGCCCATGCATACTGCAGCATACGTTGGCAATGACAGATAATCCAGCATGTGTGCTATTTAACCTAGCTAGATGATTTGATTCCCGGTTGGGTGTTGACTAACTAGTAACTAGAGGCAGCCAAGTTGGAACGTGGTGAGAGGTCGTAGTCGCAGACGTGGTTGTGGTGAGTAGCTAGGAGACTACATGACATCGACGCAAGTGACTTTTTGTTCCGATAGTACTTTCTCTTATTTAAATCGTAAGTTGTTTTAACTATTTTGCTATTTATTAATACATGTCATATATAGATCTCTAGCAAAACAGATGTATAAAAAAATCAAATTGACTTATAATTTAGAATGGCAAAAGTATGTTTCACTTATTTATTCATAGAGCTAAGAGCAACAACAGTGTATAGAATCAACCTTGATTCTATAGGCTGATGTTGACTTCACCTGTTAAACATACCACAGTGTATAGAACCAGACTTGAGTCTATAGATGGGCCCCACCTCATTAAAAAATACAGCCCAAGCCCAACTGCCCTTTGTATGAGTCCTCCCGCGATCGTAACTTCTCCTCCTGCCGCTCCTCCGCCGTCCCCTCCCTCGCCCGCTCCTCCTCACTTGCCGCCTCGTCCTCCCGGCCTCTCGCCTCGACCGCTACTGGCTGGGGCGCTCGAGGGACAACAACGCCGCCCGCCGCTGCCTCCACCGGATTCGCTAGAGGTGGCTCCGCCCGAGAGATCGAAGAGCTGGACCTCGCCTTAGCCATGGCGATGGGGAGGCGTCACATACAACAGCGGACGGCGGTCACCATGGGAGGTAGAGGTTGGGGAGAGCGGACCGCCAGGCGCGGGAGCAAAGGGATCCGGCGAAGGCGACGGGGCCGGCAACAACGATGACGACTTTCCACCTTCGGTGGGAGGAGCAACCGAAACACCAGGAAAGAGAAGAACGGTTTCTTTATTCCTTGGACCTGGTTCAATACATGGAAGCGGGTTCTCCATAGAACCAACGCTGTAGTGTATCGACTTGATTCGATATAACATCGAACCGCCAACCCCTGACGCTCTAATAGTTAGTTGTTAATAATTAGCCTCTTCAATCTAAGCAAATCTAGCTAATAGTTTAGTTAATTCATTGTTAGCTAACTCAACCAATGGTGGAGCGACCACCGCACAAGTTGAGCTCGTCGACAAACTTTGAAAGAATTTTTTTCTTCTTTATATTTAAAAAAGAACACTATAATTTGCTAGGTAACTTTTTTTTTCTGATTAATAAGGATTGTGTCTGAAAAGATTTTGGCTCTGTTACCCTACCCAACTAATTATTACTCCCTGTGTTCCGTGATCTTGTGACACTATACACTTAAATGAGGTGCATCCAGTGTTGTATGAATCTGCACGCGTCACTGTGTGGGTGCCTAGCCTCCACCTAGGGGGGTGTCCCGGGTTGCCCAGGCTGCCCGGGTGTGGTATAGAATTCTCTTAAGCAAAGGAGTATGTTTAAGATAGTTCATGCAAATATAGAGTTTTTTGAGATTACACAAGACAACGCAGGCGCTCAACACGCGACGCATACTCATCTCTATGAACACACACGTATGCAAACCCTACCCCTATGAGCACCTTGAATGACCGAGTCGACAAATCTCGAAGTTCATGAAGTCACCACAGCGCCACCATCAATCGCCGACGGGGGACATCGCCTACCACTTAATGCATAAGCGCCCGAAAAATCCTAAAATAATTCATAATAATATGTCGCACACAGGATTTGAACCCTCGGTGGGAGCCCCCAACCAATGACCTTTGTCATTACGCCATGAGCCACTTGACCATGCAAATATACAATTAGCCCTACCCGATACAGATTTTAAAAAGTTTTTTATACTATTTTTAGCCCCTTAAGGTGTTTCTAGATCCTCCACTGCCTCCACCAAACTTGGACACTTGATGCTGGGCCAAAACGTCATCCATTGTGGACAGAGGGAGTTTCTTATTAGATGACCTAAACAAGATAACAACAACTAATATTAGCTAGGAGGTATTAACTAGCTAGTATTTATTAGTTAATAGATCCAAACAAAAGCAGCGAACGCTTAGTTTTCAGGTGACTGCTCTTGTGTGTGTGTATTGACACTCTCTATTCAAATTACAAGGCGTTTGAGTTTCTTTTTTCTTGATTCATTGTTTTTTAATGTATCTAGAGTTGTAGACACAGTGTATACCTAAATACAATACATAGGAAGAACTATATTTGTTTTAAAAAATATATAATTTTAGAACGAAGGAAATGAGCGGCAAGTGTGCTCCATCTCCGACTGGGCACTCTGTCTGTGCCTGCCGATAATCAGCGTTAGGTTTGTGACGTCTGACATAGCTAGTGAATGTATTGGCCTGCATGCCATCACGATCGAGCGTGGGGACGGACGGACGATATGATATACTACACCTGGGCGGCTGGAAGATGCTTAACAGAGAGTAGTTACTAGTGTACTATGCTCCTCTGCTGAGCGCTGATGGAGAGAGAGAGGCGAGCATGCAATTGGCACGGACGGACGGCCAGCGTGTGTGTGTGCCAGGCCGGTCGGCCGGCCGGCGCTGTGGATGATTTGCAAGCACAGCCAACGGGAGCCACGCGCGCGGCGCGGGGTTGTGATTTGGAAAGATCTGCCGGCGGGCCGGGATGGATTCCTTGGCACCATCGACGGCTCACACTCACATCGAGGAACGTACAGTAGTCTGTACCACCAGGGCAGGTTCCGTTGATTTCCTTCCGGCGAGACGAGACGACGCGGGTGGGTCAAGGCATAGGCAACCGGGTGGGTTTTGGATTGATGCAAAGCCAAGCCGATTTGACTTGAACGATCAGGCTACATTTAACCAGCCGGTGTGTATCGAATACTGATCCGATCGACCGCTCGTTCGTTTTGACTACTTTGCACCGCACCTGTCCCGCTATCACATACTCTTACATCCTTTGCGTGGACAAGGAGTGAACTGAACTCAAGGTGCAACGAACCCGGCCGGACTTGCAATTGAAAGTGCAGGTCAGCTTATCTTTATTTCTGTATGAGTCAAATTTATCTAAATTTAATAATTATTATTACGAAAATATCGGTATATATAAATAAAGGAATTCCATAAATAAACAATACCAAATAAGTATCCTGTTATACAATGGCCAAATAAAGTTGGAATTGGTTTTTCAAAATGTGAAATTAAAATATAGTGCGGAGTAAGTATATGTATACTATCTATTATACTATAATTATGACAAACGGGAGCGAGCATCTGTTTATGAAACTACAATTACTTTTGGGCCAATTATTTCTATGACCCTCTAAAAGTTCACGTGTATCTTTATGGCCCTTTTTTTTTTTTTTCAAAGTTATCTCTATGGCCTGAAAAACAATTGTGTTAGCTCTATGGCCTTCCGTTACCTTTTGGCACTTAACGGTGTTAAGTCTTGAGGGAAAAGACCATTATACCCCTGGATAAAAAAAAATTGCAAGGATTTGTTTCTTTCTTTTTAAATTTGGACACATATATTGCACAAATGACACATATTTTGACATATTCAAGGTAGCAAATTTCATTGTCAAATAAATGAGGCCACACAACTATGCCTCTGCTACTACGTGCCGGTGCTGCCCTTCTCAAGAGTAATTCATCTTCAGTGGGAGTAATCTCTATTAACTCACCAAGTACACGTAATCTCCACAAAAACGTTGGTTCTAGGAACACCTTGCCTAGTTGCCTTTGGCACATTTTGTCGATCAGCTGCAAAGCCGGGGTTATTGAACAATGCCTGTTGGCATCTGTTCCGTCTGTGCAGCAAAAGCAACACGAGTGTTAGCCACTATGCGGCGCAAGACCTCGACCATCACGGCATCAGAGTGCTGGTGACCGTGCCATGGCAACTAAGAAAACATGTGCATCACAGCTGCTCTCTACGCCAATGACGCCAGGAGGGCTGAGATGAGCGAGGTGATCAGTCACCATAGAGGTTCACTCAGGGGTGGCCACCGTGATTCCGAGTCCGAGCTCGTTGGTGACAGCTGCAATTCATTGGGCCTTGAAATTGGCGAACATTCCATCATTATAACCACAAAATCAGAAACTCTTTTGCATTCAGAGTTTTCAAATCGACACAATTATCAAAAGAGCACTGAAGTTTCAGGCACTAAAATTGACAGACATTCCATCATCACAACCAATACTGAGCTAAATCTCAATTCATGTCATTTTACATTTCATTTCACTCGATTTTTTTTTTTGAGCTTGCATTTCACTCAACTATGTCGCTGCTACTCTGAACTATCTTGTGTACCTGCTGATGTTGGCCTCCTCCAAGAACAATTCAACTTCAGTGACAGTAATCTTTCTAACTCACAAAGTACAAGTAATCTCCATCAAACAACATCGATTCTGGGAACACTTTGCCTTTTCGCACATTTTGTCGAAAGCAGCTGCAACATGGACGCCCGCATTGTTGAACACCTGCCTGTTGGCATCAGTTCCGTCTCTCTGCTCTCTCGCAGCGTACATCACGAGAAAAGGGAACCTCGGTTCCATCGCGATCCAAAGTTCGCGCGGCCGTGGCCATGGCGGCGAAGAGGGAACCCGGCGTGGAACTAGACGAGCAATGTTGCTTCGCTCGACACGACGGTCACCGCCGCGTGGCTGCGCGGAAGGGAGGAGATCGGGATGAGGTAGATCGAAAGGGAGAGGAGGAGGATCCGGCCATTGACCGGGCGGGGCGGCGGGTCGATGCTCGCAGGCGCCGCTCTCCCATGCCCGGGCGGGCGCTGAAGGCCGCGGCCTTTTTTCTCTCGCAAATCGCCGCTCGGTGCCCGAGGAGCGCCGGTGGGAGTCGGGACAGAGAACGAGCACGAGCGCTTGGTCCAATCCAAGGGATAGGCGGGGTATTTTCGTCATTCTTCCTCTCTAACAAAGGTAACCCTACCGTACTTCCACCCAAATCTAACAAGGCCATACGTATAACGAAAATATTTCTCGGAGGCCATGTAGATAACTTTGAAAAAAAAAGGGCCATAGAGATCAATACTAACTTTGAGAGGGCCATATAGATAATTCTCTCATTACTTTTTGACAGTCAATTACTAGCTACTCCTACCAGTGACGTAACCCAAGCTGTCCTGTTAGTGCGGTTGTAGACGCGAAGCTAGAGCTGGTAATGGCTGCCGAATTAAGCTTTGACCACTTTGCCAGCGTTGCTGCTCTTTTAAATTAATCCTCGACTTAATTAAGTACGTAATTTATTTAGTAATCGCTGGTCGCTGCTAGCACGGGGGCTGGGCAGGGGCCATGGCCCTCCCTCTAACATCACGTCAAATTTGTTTTATGTAATATATAATTTAATAATATTCATTATAAATATATAATTAAAGCTTTTATCATATATTTTTTTCATAACTTTACTACAATCACATAAATTTATAAATATTCTTTGGGCAAACTTTCATTTATATTTTTGGCTCTCTGCCGTATTCAGCCTACTTTGAAAAAAGAACAACGTGGATGGTTAAATGCTAAATGTCGAATAAATTTGTAAAATAAGTGTCTAGCCCTTGTTTAGATGGCTAAAAATTTCTAAGGCAAACGTTAGAAAGTTAGAATTTGATATTAGAAGACGTTTAGTTTGTTTGTGTGTAATATTATCCAATCATGGATTAATTAGGCCGAAAGATTAGATCTCCTAATTTAGAACCAAAACGTATAATTAGTTATTTTTTTACCTACATTTACTTCTTTCATTTATGTGTCCAAAAATTGATGTAATGTTGATGTCATGGAGAGATTTAAAAAATTTGCCAACTAAACAACGCCTAGTGCAAAAATCTAAACAAATAAAATAAACACTTTTCCTATACGATTGAAACTTTTCTCTTTATGCATAATTTAAAACCCGCCACTTTGCTGCTCCGAGCAGGAGTGGTCGATAAGACTGACTGACTGGTCAGTTTCCAATTCCACGCATGAGCCAGAGCAAGCGCGGCGAGAAGAGAACATGAGTCCAATGACAACCGGACAAGGTCCACCTCCACGTAAGACACGACGCACCAAAGCACCTCTCCAGCCTCCAGCTCTGCTTCGCTTCGCAGCCAGCTGCTCTGCTCCTAGTCCTAGGTCCCCTGCTTCTCGTGCGCTTCCCATGTCGCCATCCTCCACCGGCTAGCTACCTTATAAATACCACCCATCCATGGCTATTGTTGGCACCGTCATCCACCGCATCCATCCATCAACTGAATTCTCCGAGCACACTGTTGGCGGCAGGGTCTCCAGGTGCAAGCACGCATCAACATTCTTCCAGCAACGAAATGGCGGCGACGACGGTAGCCGTGCGTTCTGGCGCCGGGCATTCGCGGCGCTGCTTCTGCTGCTGCAGCTGCGCGGCGCGCGTTCAGCGACGACGTTCACCATCGCCAACAGCTGCGGCTACACGGTGTGGCCAGGCCTGCTGTCCAGCGCAGGCTCCGCGGCGCTGCCAACCACGGGGTTCGCGCTGGCGCCGGGGGAGTCCCGTGCCGTGTCGGCGCCGTCCGGGTGGTCGGGCCGCCTCTGGGGCCGCACGCTCTGCGCCGCCGACGCTGCCACGGGCCGGCTCGCCTGCGGCACGGGGACTGCGGGTCCGGCGACGTGCAGTGCAACGGCGGCGGCGCCGCCACGCCCGCCACGCTGGCCGAGTTCACGCTGGACGGCAGCGGCGGGCTCGACTTCTTCGACGTCAGCCTCGTCGACGGGTACAACCTGCCCATGGTCGTCGCGCCATCCAGCAGCACCACGGCAACCGCCGCCGCCGGAAAGTGCGCGCCGACGGGGTGCGCCGCTGAGCTGAACGCCGCGTGCCCGGCGGGCCTGCGCGTGGACGCCGCGACGGACGGCGGCGGGCCCGTGGCGTGCCGGAGCGCGTGCGACGCCTTCGGGGACGCGCAGTACTGCTGCAGCGGCGCCTACGGGAGCCCCACCGCGTGCCGCCCGTCGACGTACTCCCAGTACTTCAAGACAGCGTGCCCGCGCGCCTACAGCTACGCCTACGACGACGCCACCTCCACCTTCACCTGCGCCGCAGGCAGCACCGACTACACCGTCACCTTCTGCCCCGCAGTGCCCACCAGGTAGAAAAATTCACCACTAATGATTCTTCTCCATCTCCACTTCTGTAGTACGTAAAGAATGACTAATCCGCACTGTCACTACACTAAAAACGACTAGATTCATCCTTTCATTCCTATACCATTATCAGTAAATAATTGTAGTTAAAAATGACTACTATTAACAGTAGGGCACCATTCTGTCAGTACGTACTGTAGCAGTAATTTGTGGGATGACTAGTGACAAGTCACAGGTGGGCTGGTGACGCATTTCGAGGAGGAGGTAATTTAGCAACGGCTAGTGAGAAAACGGCTAGGAAGGCAAGCACGTGCGCCCAGGCACGCGCGGGTGTCCAGTCCACAAGGATGCTGATGTTTAGCCGTTTGGGCTCTCATACCGTCACTCGTGGTCCTGGCAGTTTTTTTGAGGAAAAAAAAAAAAAACTAACACACAGAACATATACAAGATGCAAATACGATACAACCAATAACAGAGCATGCATGTTTTAGTTGTGGCACCATTGTACATATGTGAGTCTCTATCAGTTGTACTTGCTGGGATACTAACTATTTGAATACTGTTGCAACCAACAGCGTCAAGTCGACGGGGCAGAACCCTCAGGCCGCCGGGTTGCCGCAGCAGCTGAACAACGGCACCACCATGGTCTTCTTCGGCGGCAACACGCAGACCAGCAGCGCCCGCCGCCGCCGTTTCCACCAACCTTCTCGTTGCCGTCACCATCACCGCGGCCCTCGTCGCCCTCTCGCTCTCGGGCTCGGCTCTCTTGTGAGCGGCGCACCCGGTCAGTGCTACCGCAGCACACCGTCGCTGCTAGGTGGGGCCACGAATATCATGTGCTTTTGACCGGGTCACTGAAGCGAAGCCAAGACCCATGGTGGTTGCCTGGTTGGTGAGCATACATCAGCAATGTTGCAGCCAGCCCTAGCGATTTGGCACGGAACAAGAGCATACTAGAACTGTACCGTATTGTAGGCTTGTAGCCTAGGTAGGACAAGTAGAAGTAGACTAGTTTCTCTCCTCTCTTTTTTTTTTTGCTTTGAAAATATTCTTTTCATCTGTTGGGCAGAGACAGGCGGGTAATTCCTTCACTATTCTTTCTCCTACCGCAGGACTAGATATATAGGGTCGTAGCCACCAGAAGGGTTTGTTGAGCTCAAAGTGATTATTGGTTGATTGATTCTATTGGGGGGAAATAATCGAACCTTAGTTTCAATTGGTATTTTTCTCACATTTTTGCAACATGTTGTTGGCATTGAATTTTGAGTTGGACTCCTTTTTATTTTATTAGTTGACACTGTTCTTGGAGAAAGCGAGCGGGCAACAGAGAATCAGCTAGCGTCACGTATGCATGTTGCATTGGTTGCTGGAGGTCCGATCTATTGTGTGCGTACGGTTTTTGTTGTTGCATGTAATAAACTTGATAATGGGCCGAAATCTGAACCACGCTGACACCAAATCTTCAAAGACCTATCCAGCCCGTCAATCTCTTTGGCCCGAGCTAAACCAATCCATTATCTTCTATGATTCCGGCTCCTGATAAGTCGCTTGATGTTGTGCCATGGCTGATAAGCCATACCGATAAGCTCAAGCAAATACGAAAAAGTGTCAAGTCATATCAAACATGTGAGATCTAACCCACACAAAACTTGCGCTCCATCTCGATCTTCCTTCTTCTTCAATCCTGAGCTTTAGGTAGGTACACTACGGCGGCACATGTGGCAAAAGAGGGGTTGGCGTTGTCGTCTTTATCATTATTGTCGTCCTGTTGCAATGTCCCGCTCCCACATGCACCGTATGGAGTGGCCAATGACTATGAGCATGTCGTGGCTGGTGTAGTGGGCGATGGCACATTTCCACCGTCATACGCCGCACAGGACGACATGTGTAAAGTACCATGCCAAAGCGGTTGAGCTCGCACAACAACTCGAGCACTTGTGCGTCGTTGCACTGGCACAACTCAATCACGAGCGACGTGCGTCCATGTACGGTGTGAAGGTCTGTCAGTCCTATCGCTTTTGTGACTCGTATCGGTTTGGGCACCATAGCAGTGACCGCGAGCGTGCACTGAACTCTCTAATGAAAATAGTTTTTTTTTGAAATTTAACACTACTACCCCACCAACATAAAAAACTTTCCGCTCCTACGCCGTTGGCATAGCCCAACCATGACAAAACCACAGCAAAACCAATTACACACCGAACTATTTGTAGATTTAATAGTTCACTAGCGAAATATACCCTGCGTCGTTCAGACGGGAGGACAATTCTGATTGTTTTATTATTCATTTGGAAGCTCTACTTGTATCTTTTTTCTCTTTTTATATTATTTATTCAATTTCCTTTTTTTTTTTCCAAAGCCGACCTCCATGCCCATGATCCATTTCGGCCTGCTGGTTTTATATCTCTTTGACCCACTTCACCTCGCCGGGCGACCTTCCCCGATGCGCTCATAGGGCGCCGAGTGCACCATGGGCGAGCATCCCAAAGACCGAGGTCGCGCAGGATCTCGGTAATACGGGCGGCTCGCGGGGTCCATGGAAGAGCCCTCCACAGTTCTCTCCCTCCCCCGCGGCCTGTGAGCCACCATCGATGCCGCCCACGGCCTCAATGGCGACGACCCGGCCTGCCTTCTTTGGCGGCGAAGGCAGCGTGCTGCTCGACCACGGCGCCCGACTACAAAGGCACCTGCCCGGCGTTCCCAGTTGGTTGGTAGGATCCCCTCGTGCAACGCTTTGTCCCGAGGAGGCCTCTCTGCAAGGCGCTTTTTGTTCTCGTTAGGCCCGATGGCCAGCGGATCGCATGGGCGCCGGGAGCCTGCCGTGATTTGGCCATGAGTTTTTCTTCTTCTCTTCCCCGCCGCTAGCGCGCAGCGTGAAAGGGTGCTTTCGTCGGTAGCGGGAGGAGGAGGCTATTGGGGCCGATCTAGTGCTTTCTGCCGGCGGAGCCGGGCGGTTCGGCGGTTGGGAGAGCTTTAGGGAGAAGGAGCGTGGCGGCAAACACTGGCGCCAGCGCACCCAAGGGCGATGATGGCGCTGCCGTGGTCGCGTACAGTTGTCCGTCGAGACATGCCAGCCGTACGCCATTTTCCGCACTCCACCCACCACCGGCGCCCATCATCCCCCTCCGGCCTGGCCCAAACCAATGCCCTTTGCGCCCGAGTCCCAACCGATCCCCTCAAAATGACGACAACCCACTCCGCCCGGCACCACGCACCAATGAAACCAAATAGATCCATTAAAGGCGGAGGAGGAGGAGGGAGGCACCTGACAGAAAAAAATGTGAACTAAAATTTTCTCTCTTTATCGGTAGGTATAGATTCGGACATGTTAATAGTTTGGAAAAAAATAACTGGTTTTGTATCTTTTCGAGTTTAAAACAAAATTTATCGGATTTCTATATTTTAATGCATATTTATTATATAAATTTTTTGATATTTTTAAATATCGATAAAAACATTTTCTAAAGTAAATATTAAAAGTTTGATGCACCTTCATGGTCGAGCCATGTAGGATCGTTGACATGGTGTCACGTCAGCCACCATTATTTACAAAGATAAATTAAATGGTTTCAAGTTTCAACAATAAAGAATTCTAAAATTGGATTTCTTTAATTGAGAGAGATAAACTAAACACATGAATATAGTTAAGGGAGATCAAAATATTTTTTTTCCTACCAAACTAATATTCCTGGTCCTACACATGAGTTTTTCGTTGAATGTCCACGTATTTTTTTTTTTTTTGAGAAATGAATGTCCACGTAAGTGCCAGCAAGGATAGCCACTGGCCCCACTACCGCTGCTGGTGACTCACCAACGGATCCTCATCCTCCTCCGTTTTGTAAGCTGGAAAACTGCCCTTGCCTCTGTTAGATTCGAGCACAGAACTGTATATGACCAAAATGAGTTAGAACAAGAGGGAAGGGTAGAACCGGGTTGTGAGGCGCTTGAAGGCTGGGACAGCGTCAAAAGAGAGGAGGGGAGACTCTTTCCAAAGAAATCCCATCCTGCCGATTCCACCTAGAAGAAACAAAATAACAGTAAAAAAAGGACGAGTAACAGCAAAAAAAAACGAGATGAGTAACAACAGCAAAGGTATGGAGGATTAATTTCCACCCTATCCAATTCCAAATCAGAAAACACATAGTTTTTTTTGAAAAGGAAGAAGAGACATAGTATCAGTAGCAAAAGGAAGGACGAGCACCAATGGGAAAAAGTGGAGAAAAGTGTAACAGTAGGACAAGGTAGGAGAAAATTGCAAGCCTTTCACCTTATCCCAGCTACAAGAAAAAACAATATACTTGCTTGGATTCAGTGTCATTTGAAAAATAAAAGAAAACAATTCAAGCTTAGTTTGGTGCTTGCCCATACAGTAACACATTAAGTAGTAATACTAACAAACAAAAGTGCATAAAGATTCAACATAGAATACGTTACAAAGGGAAGAAATCAGAATAACATTTGTAACGATGCAAACGGTGGCCATTAATGTATCGACTTAATAAACTACTACACTTGCATCTTGAAGACTGACAGAACACTAGTCACTAACAAAAGAGATCGATAAATGCAATCTTCAAAAAGGCATAGAACTCATTCTTCTCGACAAAAAAAAAGATGATGTACTAGACCAGCTGCCTTTGCAATTAGGAGGAAACTAGATCATCCGCAACAGTCTTAAAGTGGGCTGCTGTTGGAAAAGCTTGAGTATCCTTCTGCTAGAGATTCAGATGGAACCAGGTTGCCGGTTGCTTATGGTTCTTTTGCCTCTGGCAAATACAGTATAAACTTGGTCTGAGTGAAGTACTTTTTACAGTGCGAACTAAACTTGTCCAGGTACATAGTAGGGGCGGTCACTAATCAGTACAGATTGCAGCATCATACAAAAAACTAGACCACTGAATTCCTTAAAATTTAGTCATCGACTGCCAGGTTGACAGGTGCTTTGATATAATCCTCCCTGAGACACAGCAACTCAGCCGCACGAGTTACTTGAAATAGAAAGATTCCTGATCATAAGGAAGTATAAATATTAGCTTCATGTACAAAATAATATTGTAAAAGGTCAACACAAAAGAAAATAATCTGATTTCTCTACCCTATTAACAAGGTGGATCTTGGAGCCATCAAATTGCCAGTATACAGCAGAGTTAAAAGACCTATGTGATCTCAATACAAAATTACAAATTAGAGTTAAAAGACTAGGCGTGTTTGATACTTTCTCAAACATTCTTAAGAAAGCATATGCCCTTCAAGCAATATATGAAAGTGATAGCAAATATGTGCTAAGCTTCTACACCTAATGATCTATATGTTATTAAATGTTGTCTTTCCATATACCTTCTATTATTTGCTGAATACAAATGAGCCTATATGATAATTGAAACCTGAAATACACAGGATCAAATGAAGTACTTATCCATTTGTCCACCCGAAGCATCTAACTAAGACCAAACTTTTTATTCATCTTTGCACTAATTCTTTTGGTTTCCCCTGTCCATTGAAAGCACATTTTGAGCATAGTTAGTAGTAGCAATTTACAAGTCGCAAGAACATAAATGTTAGCATAACCATCTTCCAGACCAATTACAGGGATTGTTCTCCCATTGCCCATGTTCACACAAGCAGAGGAACAAGCCGAGAAGATATGGTTAATTAAATAAATAGAAAGAAACATCATGCATGCAGTTCTTTACTTTAAGGTACTGTAAACAGTTGCCAAAAGGTACTAACAGTGTTCCAAAAGGATGGGTGGCAACACATCCCTGCTGTACAGTCTTCTCAAGGATAGAGCATCTCAATAGCAGTAGTACCATTGCTCCATTCCACAGTATTGCCAGCAGCACTAACTATTCTAGAGATTCAAAGTTTCATTCAGAATGTAAAGTAGCACAAAAGAACATAATCTGTAGTTCATAAAAGTGAGTGTTTATAGATATGGAACATGATATAAAAAGGACAGTGGGCCAAATTTCAGTGCCAGACTATTGTGCTCAGTACTAAAAAATTCAAAATCAACTGTAACAGTAAAGAAAAGAAAAACAACTATGGACCCATTTGCCACAAACGTATGACTCATGACCCAATGTTTAAAAGTTCATCACTGTGTGTGTGCCTACCTGTCCTACTACGTTTGGAACTGAAATATATATTGGAAACGAGTATGCACTGTAATAAGTAGAATAAGCAAAAAAAAGGACAAACTTAAATCAGAATACCACTAATTCACTTATATGTAAGATAACTATGGGTAAGATCCAAACATTTTTGTTTCCAATACATCAGGTTTTGAAATGCGTAGGATCTGTAATGGCAATGGAATATAAGAAAATGTCTTTGTATTTTTCTAGAAAAAAAAGCGCAGCAGGATCTTATGTTCTTCCATTTTAACAGCAACAAGCTACAGTCAATAGTGAAGAAAAAAAAACTACAGTTACTGTAACTGTGATATGCAGAACGATAAATGGCATAAGGATGATAATCCTTCCATGTAAAGTTCTTC
Organism: Hyparrhenia diplandra; assembly: GCA_015847255.1. NCBI lineage: Eukaryota > Viridiplantae > Streptophyta > Magnoliopsida > Poales > Poaceae > Hyparrhenia > Hyparrhenia diplandra. The sequence goes on along the minus strand of JADLZK010012199.1, from coordinate 27,191 downwards.
GCTAGTGTTTTTACATATATGTTTTGTTTATTTTCTCTTATAAAGGATCATGTATGTTAGTTTTGATAGGAATGTCAGGCTTTATTCTGTTTTTATGCTTCTTCGACGGGGATACATGTACTCAGAGTACGGTGATGGTAAGATCCTCTATGTGTTGTAAAAGTACATTTTTATATATTATTGGTTTTTTAAATGATTTCATTTGCTTTACTCTTCCAGCGAACTGCTCAAGAAAGAGGGACAATTGGGATGTATGTATTGCAACACATAGTTGTGAGATTGATTTTTCTACTGACATGTACCTGAAGTAGGAATATCAATAATGACCAAAATTCTGAAAATGCCTATATGAGTGAACTGACTTATCATGTAAATTACAACTAACTATGCTCGTAAAAAAAAAAATTACAACTATGTGCATCAGCACATGTCCCTAAAACCTAAACCCTAAACACTTAATCCTATACTTTAAACCCTAAACATTGACAATTGGGACGTGTGTGTTGTGAGATTGATTTTTCCACTGACATGTACATGAAGTAGGAATATCAATAACCGAGCTGTGTTGTATAGTCCAAGAGTGTTCAGTGTGAGACATTTCATCATGTAATGCTTGTTCAGCAAGAAGGAGATGGCACACAATAAAGTCTCAGATAATGTTAACTTACTTGAAGACACTACAAGTTACAAAAAATATGAGTTCAGACCTACAATCAAATGATCGGATGTAATAACAACATAAAAGTAAAAGAATATGGAGCTTTAGCTGCATGGTTGTAATTTTGTATAGTCCAACCACACATTAGTGTTCTTGATGGTTCCGAGTTGAGCAGTTGAGGTATGCTATTGATTAGATAAAAATACCGACAAGAAGCCCCCTAACATTATTATAATTCTTCTTGCTAAAACTAATAATATTATTATCATAAACTATTTGAACTGAAATTGTAACACGGACTACTACCAAGATATCTACTTTCACAAAACTCTAAAGGGTGATGGATGCACAGGTAACACAACAATTACAATTTATAAAGAAAACAGGTTGATTTTTCTGTAAAAATGAACAATAGGATAACCAGCAGACATAGTGTAACTAATCTACCAAGATGAACCTAGACTCGTTAACAGAGGATAGGATAGCCTGTCGGAACCCTAGCTCTGAGATCGAGGAAGAAGAGAAAGGAGGAGTCCTACCTACAGGATCCGACATGGCCGCTGCCTGATCTGCCATTCCCACCTCCGGATCCGGCCCAATCCGCCATGGCTGCTGCCGGAAACCATCATGGCTGCCGCGCGGGAACCACCGTGGCGGCCGCCGAAGAGGAGAGAGGGAGGAGCAGCGAGTGGAGCTGGAGGGCGGTGGCGTGGGCTCGCGCACGAGGTGGAGATCACCGGAGGAGGTCGCCGCAGAACCCTCACCGGAACCATAGGGAGAGAGAGAGAGCGCGAGCGTGCGGTGGGAGGAAGGAGACGCGTGCGTGCGTGCGTGCGTGAGAGACGGAGGGAAAGTGTTCGGTGCATATTTTCATGCCAAGAATGCCCCGCGACTCATCAAAAAACAAATAAGGACTCAAACCCTATCCTGATAATTAGTGGAGCGCGAATCTTGGAACAACGTCCACTTCTACGGCCACGATAACGCTGCCGCACGCATACACTTGCGAGATGACATTTCCCCTCTGTTTCCCTCGCCCCCCTCCCACTACCGCCGCCGCCGCCGCGCCAGATGCGCCTCCCTCGCCGTGGCGGCGACACAACCCAATACACCGCATTGTATTCTCCTTTTGACCTCTACCACCTCCATATCCACAACGACGACGACCTCCCTCCCTCCGCATACGATCCAACCGCGCAGTTCCTCCATCCCGACCACCATCGCCTCCTGTCACTGCCAGCATCTCTCCGTCGTGACGCCCTCCTGAGCTCGCGCGCCTTCTCAAGACTTCCCCGCAATGCCACTCGCACTCCATGCCGTCAGCCCACTCTCTGCCCCCCCTCCTCCACCCCGCTCGCCGCCCGCTTCGCCGCCGCATCGCATCGCCTCGCCACGTCGGCTCCCGCGCTTCGCCCCTTCGCAGCGATTCTTATCGCAGCGCGCCTCCCGGTCGCGTCCTCCGACCTTCTTTCATGGTCGTCTCAGCGTCCGTGCCAGAGGGAGCTCGCGCATGCGGTACGGCGCGCTCAGGCTCGCTCTCCACGCATTCCCCGCCGCGGGCATGGCAAACGAGGCACTCGATGTGCTCACACGTGTCCGCCGCTCTGGAACACGCCCAGCCTCTCCGTGTTGGCGGCATTACTACGCCTTCTAATCCGAAGTGGGGGAGGTTCGTGCTGCCTGGAACGTGTTCGAGGAAATGGCCGCGAGGGGAACCGCGACTGAGCCTTGCCACCTTCAACGCCATGCTCCTTTGTTCTGTCATAGGGGCTAGTGCGCGTCGCCTCCAGGCTGCTTGGGATCATGGGGAAGTTTGGTATCGTCCCAAACGTGTGCAGCTATAACATCCCTCATTAAGGGGCACTGTGTGTTTGGGTGGTCACGGATGCCTTCATGACGTTTGAAGAAATGTGCAGGTCAGGGTGTGAGCCAACAGTTGTGACATATAACATACTAGTGGATGTTCTGTGCCGTGAGGGAGGGTGCCGAAAGCAAGGAGGTTGTTCGATGAAATGGCCCAGGTGAGGATCCAAGCAAATACAATCACATTCAATGTTTTGATTGATGGATATGCAAAAGACGGGACAGATGGATCAGGCCTGTGTAGCCTATAGGGAGATGAAAGCAAGGGGGATTAGTACCAGATTCCTGCACATTCAACATTATTGTTGCTGGAGCTCATAAGTTCGGGCATGCTGCCCAGTTAGTGCATGATCATGACATGTTTGATTCACATATGTCGGCTGATTTGTTGGATATGCTGGTCTATAGGCTTTGTTGGGATCGTCGACTGGATGATGCCTGTGAGCTTCTGCATGGTGCTATTGAGCGGGGTGTCCCATTGAGTGTTACTAGATTTAATGCACTGATCGCTGCTTATAGCAAGGAGGGAATCCATGAAGAAGCTTTTGAATTGTATAGAATTATCAACAGGTTAGGGCTTGCGCCATCATCGTCTACTTTTAATTACTTGATAATGGGGTTGTGCAATCAACAAAGGCTTGATGAAGCACAACATATTTTGGAACACATGGTTAGTAAAGGATATTGTCTTAGTACATCATTTACTATCTGCTTGGATGCATCTTTCAGAGAGGGGTAATGCAGTCTGGCGCATTGAAATGTTGGGATGATATGGGCAAATTTGGTTTACAGCATGATTTCATTGCTTTCTTAGCATATACCAATGGCCTATGCAGATTAGATTATGGGAATGAGGCTTATCAGGCATTTTCTGAGATGACAGCTAGAGGAATTGTACCAAACAATTTTACTTACAACTCCGTCATATCTGCACTCTGTAGAGAAGGCAATATGACTGAAGCCTTGAAGTTACAGAAGGATATGAGGCAGAGTGGCCTTGTTCCTAACATTTACACAAGCAACATTCTAATCGATGGTTTGTGCAGAGAAGGAAAGCTGGAGATGGTGGACAACCTTTTATTGGACATGTGCAGTAATGGTCTAACCCCAGACACGGTGACATACAATACGATCATCAATGCATATTATAGGGCTAAGGATATGAACAGTGCTATGAATTTCATGAATAAGATGCTCGCAGCTGGTTGTGAACCAGATATTTTCACATATAATATTTGGATGCATAGTCTCTGCAACAACCATATGTTGAACCAAGCAGGGAAGGTGCTAGATGAGCTTGTTGCTATGGGTTGTCCTCCAAATTCTGTTACATACAATACATTGATGGATGGCATTTGCAGCGATGTTCTTGATCGAGCTATGATATTGACTGGCAGGCTTATTAAGATGGCTTTTCAACCAAACACTATCACACTTAATGTTTTCCTTTCTCATTTATGCAAGCAAGGATTTGGGAAGAGAGCCCTTATGTGGGGCTGAGAAGCTCAAAGAAGATTCTTTTGTTTTTGATGATGCTACTAGAAATATAATTGACTGGGCACAAAGGGAAATGGAGGATGATCCCCACACTAACAACGAGGACATAGAAAGGTGCCTGTTTCTTGAGTTCTTAATGTTCATGACATATGAGACGATGCATGACAGCAGATCCTCAAAGGCTACACATATGCCTACAGATAAAGGTTTTGATCCTATTGGCAGAAGCATGATTAGAATTTTGATAGTGGTTGATAAACGAATTTATAATCCTATGAAGTATTAGAATTATTTTTGTAGCCGATGGTGCCTCTGTGAGAACCATATCACTACCCTTGCTATTCAATATCCACTATGAATCACTCTGTTTGAGATGAAATTACATGAAAGTTTTTGGAGCTATGTATGATCGGGAATAGTCCAATCGCTGATTTGCTATTCCAGCATTTCCCTTGAATGAATTTTGAATGGTGATTGATGGTTTGCATAGGCAGCGAGGATATCTTGTCTTCTGTGATTTTCAGAGGGGGTTGTGCTTGTCCAATCGCTGGTGGTTTTGTGGCAGTGGCTGGGATGACCTTCACAGATCATTGGCTTGTCACAACATATCAGTCTTTGTTCTGGTTTAGCGCATTGCTATTTGTGCGGTTGGTTTTGGTTGATGGTGGCCGGTCATGCATCTGTTACTGTACAACCTACTTTGGCTGAGAAGGCACCTGTCCCTGGGTGTGGCTGCTATGGCGACTGAGGTTGCAGAAACTGTTAGCTGGCTCCCCAGGTGTTTGCCCCTAATCACACATGCGCACGCTTGTCCCTAGGTAGAGGAATAAGAAGGGAGGGCAAGCACTACATTATGCCAACTACATGGACATAATGCTAATTCTACAACTAACACCTACTAGGTCATAAAGGCCACAACTACTGACCTGTTGTATAGACAAGGAAGGGCATGGTCAAAAGAATGGAGCACTACATGCTCATGACATAAGAAACCACAAAAAAAAGACAGGACAACAAGGGCTAGCCAATCCAACATATACTACAGTGCAGCTCACAGCATATAGATACTGATCAGCATCAATGACCTTCACGTGTAAGTGGTCTTAGCTGCTTTGCACATTTCAGTTTTGTCCTTGTGCTTATCGATTTGTGTATTTGTTGTATTTCAGATAATGCCCATGATGGCTGGAACTGGAACAGAACCTGTTCCTTTGGTGGATGCAATGAATATTAGTTTGGCTGATTTGATGTGTCATTGGTTCATTGGATGGTAAACATCATAGTTTAGCGGAAACAACTAGTGGTTAGAAATGTACAAAGGGTTCCCTCTTATTGTGCAATTTTAGATTCCTTATCAATAAGAAGTGCAAGATTATGTATTGTTATGTTATTGATATGCTAGATCATACTGATACACCATTTTTTAATTGAACATAAGCTGCAAAGTTGAAGTTCATAGCAGTTTTGTTTCTCCGTATCAACTTCCTTTTCTATCTTCATACTAGCCATTTTTCTTGTTCTTGTAAATGATTATTTTGTCTTGCCACCAGAATGGCTGTTATAATCGATAAATTCTGAAGATGGATGCTGCTGTCCAATCCATCCAAAGGATCATAGATTCATAGTATGGATTTGATAATCCATACTACTGTAAACGTGTAAGCAGCTCATCAATGCATACCCTTTAACTGCAAACTTTCATTAGGTGTAGCCAGGTGGGACTTAAAAAGCAAATTATTTTTCATAGGATAATTCATTCCGCTACTGCATATAATAAAATTTGTGAACATATTGTTCTATGTGATGGTAGTTAAACCTATTGCTAATGTATCTTACTTTCCGCAATTTACTTTTGCTGCCATTTAGGAGGTGACTTCAAAGGTGATCATGCAACCTTGGCAGCCAAGTAGTCTAAGATTTTGTTTTTATGCAAAGGGAATATGCTAAGGCTGGGTAATCAAGCCTTGCAATTTCCAATTCAATCCAAATGGCCCATAGGTCAAGCTGACCCCTCCCGCATTCCACCAAGTGTGATGTCCGGGCAGCAATTGGTATTGAGAGCCTAGAGTTTGTGAGCTTCTAAGATGCTGCCATGTCCACCTCCAGCGAGCGTGCGCACCGAGCAGCCGATGGTGCCAAGGTGAAGGCCGTTGTCACCTTGGGTGGTGAGGATGGCATCACCGCGCGAGGTGCGCCTTTTGCCTCTGAGACAGTAGCTACGTAGGCCGCGCAGGCAGTAGCCTCAGCTCAGGCCGCCGCGCCGCGGCACGTGCAGCTGCTGCTCTACGGGCGGAGATGAAGGAGGAGGCGCGGTCTGCGGAAGGGTCGAGCAGCCCGGATCGACGCGCCGTGCATCGCCGTCTCTGGATTGGCGTCGCAGGCATTCCCCGGTCGTGCAGACGGCCTACCGCAACACCGGCACTGGGTGGTCGATGCTCACAAGATTAAACTACCACGAGTGGAGCCTGCTGATGAAGGTGAGACTCCGGTTGCGCTTCCTCTGGGATGCGGTCTCCCTCGACGACATCGACTACGAGCAGGATCGCTGGCCCTTGGAGCGTCACGGAGCACTGATCAAGGTGATCGGCTGCATCCGGAAGCTCGCCTCGGGGTGCGCATCGGCGCTGGAGATTGCTAGCGGTGGGATAGCCGTGCGCGTGCGCGGCAACACGGGTGGGTGCCGGGACTTCACCTTGGACGGGGCCTGTGTGTCCGAGAAGGAGGATCTGGAGGGCTTCGTGCGCTTCAGGAGCCAAGGTGTACGGGTCGGCGCCAAATGTACCATGATGGTGTACGGGCCCACGGGGTCTAGCAAGAGCCACACCTTGTTCGGCAGCGCCAAGCAGCCTGAGATCGTGTACCGTGCGCTCAGGGACATCCTGGTGGGTGGCGGAGGCGATTGTGCCTGAGATCGTGTACGCTGGATTTGGTGCCTGAAACAAGGAGTGATTTGCTTGTAAGCGGGGCCACTGCTAAAGGAAACGCCCCCAAGGTGATTTACGCTGGTTATTATTTTCACATGGCACACTCTAGTCTGTTGGTTGTGTGCTTGCAAAGTTGAGCTCTGATGCTGTTGCAAATGTGAATTCCTATTGCCTGGTAGTACAAGTAATTTGTGGTTTTGATTGTGACATAGTGAATCTAAGCTCAAACCGGTACTGTGAATTTAGTCCTTATATAAACCAAAAATTTTAGGTACTGGTAGTGTTTTCTTGATTCGGCTCATCAACTGGTAAGTCACATGGACTGATAATGAAGTCCTCATAAGGCATAATATGAATTAAACAGAAGACCTTAAAGTGCAGTAGTTAGATAGTTAGGTCCCTATTGCTTCTGTTGTTGTAAATCTGACATCCTATGCGACCAGTATTTCAGATCATTAATTATTAGGGACCAAGAAGGTGGGTACCATTTTGTTTTTTTGCATGTCTGTTGCGTGTGAGTTTCTTGTCAATCGATAGTTGTGATTTTTAAAGATGATTAACAAAGCTCAATATTAGGTCACTGATGTTTAAACACAATTTGTGGTTTTGAGTGTGACATAGTGAATCTAAGCTGAAACAGGTACAATGATTTTAACGTTGATAAACCAAAATATATCTAAGTGGGATTTTAACCCTAAAAAGGTAATGTGGTTTTGTGAGTTTCTTGCCATTTAGTCGTTGTGATTTTTAAACATGATTAACTATAAGCTCAATATTAGTTCATTGTGATGTTTAAAAATGGTAATGAGCTTTCTAACCTGAGCCAAGCAATGCTGGAGTTTTATCCATAAAAAAACAGATTAATATTTGGCCTAAAATTTTAATGTTTTATTGGGAATGTAGCTTGAACATCCCATGTCTTAATTAGGAAGTGTTGACGAGTTATGATTTGAAATGTGAGAGCAAATCTCATGATTACCAATGTTGTCATTCATTTGTTGGTCATTGTCACTGTAAATTTACGAATTCATGTAAGTCAGTGTACCATTGAAGCCTCACAGTTCTGTATCTATGCACAGACGAAACTAGAAGTAATGAGGGAAAAAGAAAAGAATGCAACTTATATATCTGAAAATGAAACTGGAAGGCTATAAAGAGGAGTTTCTAAGGTGGAAAAACGAAGTAATACTGTGGAGAGCACACTTTGAAATGAGAGAAGTTCACTGAGCCATTGCATGGTTTGTTGCATTCAGCCACTGACACTTAGGGCGTTCATTTTTTAACCAATTTTTTTTGCGAGTTATGCTTTACATCTATAGATCATCTTGGATGTCCCATCTATGGGAGGTGGTTAATGCTTGTGGATATGGCTGGATCCGAAAACATAGAAGCGGTAGGACAACCTGGATTTGGAGCCAAAATGCTGGTGTGTTATTATGCAACTTATTCTTGTATGTTTGTAGCATTATATCTGTTCAAATTTCCATTGCACTCTATACAATGTCATTCAAGTAGTTGCTCTGTGTATTTAATAGATAGTCAGTTTCACACTGATCTTGGGACATGAATTGTACCACTATCAAATGGCTATAATATTTTATTATTACGTGTGCGGTCTATATTGTTATCAATTATGATTCCCATATTCCATTTAGGGACAACAAGCTCATAATGCTACTATAGGAACATTACAAAAATCTTTACATTTAGGGCTTGTTTGGCACAACTTAGCTTCACTAGCTGAGCTGTTTTCTTAGCTAACAACTCCCCAACAGCTTTTAAAATGAACCTAATCTGTTTTTGGATTGGTGTTTCGTAAAACAGCTTCACCACCAACTATTGCATGTCATTAAGAGCACAATTCTCCAAATTGCCCCTGGATCGCTGGCGGGAGAGCACGTCTGTTTTCTAATGGCACGTCTTTCTGAACCCTGCAGAGCATGTCTGTTTTCTGATGGCACGCACATCTTTCCAATTCCACATCATTGTAGGAGATGGCACGCTAACAATATGACTCGCTCTTGTCAAAAAAAAAAAAAAAAAAAAAATATGGCTCGCTCTTGTCCACAGCACACAAGTTCAGTTAAAAGACACAGGTTCAGTTAACTGAACAAGAGCGAGTTCAGTTAAAAGACACAGGTTCAGTTAACTGAACATGTTCAGTTAAAAAGAAACAAGTTGGCTTGCTCTTGTCAAAACAATACAAGTTTAGTTAAAACACACTAGCTCGAATATACCATGCACAACAATGATCTAAAATGATCTGAATATACCATGCACAACAATGTTCAGTTAACAATACAGATCCCTTGCAGGACAATGATCTGAAATGTCTTCACTTTCATAACAGATCTTGTTGCCACCCAAGAATCCCTCCAGATAGAAGGCGAAGGAAGTACATCTTTGCTTGATAAATGCAACCTGGGAAACAAGGATAAAGCTCATATTCAATTATAGCACCATTCGAACAACTAGAAGCACACTCGAATGACATAAGAGTTCCTAAATGTTGTTCTACCACACAATAAATGCAAAAATAGATCTTGTTCTGGATACCTAACAATAACAAAGCATTAAGAAGCATTGCATGTCTCTACAAGTAGCATTGATCAAGTGTGTGCGCCATGGACCAAGCACTACAGTGCTGTCTGCATCACAAGGCATAGGAACATGCAAGGAACCAATAGCTTCCAGTGCTAATCAAGAACCAGAGCTGGCAATTGATGCAAGGTTAAGCTTCTTAGCATCCAACTCTACTCATAAAAAGCAAGATTTGTTGTGCTTGCTTGCTACTCGAGTACACTCTAAACAGGCAGGATGACACAGTCAGAATGAATGAAAATAGGCCACTGGTAATTCTAGCATGTGCATGAAAGCTCTGGGCCATATTCATATGTAGTGTTCAGTCTAGATTACTTTCAGTCTGATAGCTAAGGTCCAGAGAAAACAAAAAGACCAATTAAGTATTTCAAGAGAGAATAGATAGGTACATACCTGCAGTTTTATCTAGAAAGATAGATTGCCCTTGAAAGGTCATCATGGAGTTTATCCATGTCCCGATCATGATCTGCCATTGTCAATGTATCACCTGCATTTCTTGGAGTATACTTCCTGTATCTTTTAGGTATGGTGGGCACATAATCAAGATTCCGATCACATCTACTGAAATCCTTGTCATCAGAGTCGTTCTCCCGAAAAAGTTGTGTAGACAGATTGTTGTAGCAACAATCATCTTTTGCTTTTTCATTGGGTAACTTGGCATTTTCAGAACTACCCTCCATTTCATCTTCCACACACCAAATGTACGCTCCTCCACATTCTGAATATGTGAATGCAAATGGTTAAAGAGCTCTTGCTGACCTCTTGGTGCAGGACCCTTCCTCCACTCTGGCACATGATACATGTGACCCTTGTATGGTGCCAAATATCCAGGTCTATTTGGGTATCCAAATAAGGGCTTAAAATATTTGGGTATCCAACATCAACAAGGTAATACTTCCCTAAGTATAAGAAAAGCGTAATTGAGATTCATGTACAAAATTCTAGATGCCATGTACAAATCTATACATATACATACCTTGAGGGGGGTGCAGAAACTTGTCATGGTCAAGTCTAAGAGCATGAAAGAGAACATTTGTGTCATGCATAGAACCAGGCTGCCCAGTAGATGCATATATGAATCTCATGTCAAAATCAGCAATAGCAAGGACATTTTGCGTCACTTTACCACTTCGGCCAATATATCTAATCTAGGTATCCAGAGGTAAGGTTGCTGAGATATGTGTACCATCTAGTGCTCTAATGCAATCCTTAAAATAAGGCATCATCTTCCTATCATTAGTAAGCCTAGAATGCGTCTGAGAAAAATTTGGATTCACATGCCTTATATAGTCCTTAGCCATAGAGACCAAACAATTCAAAACCTCATCAAATTTCCGACTTATCATCTCTATAGAGTGTTTAAATATACCATGCACAGCATTCATAGACATTCCATGCCCACAAATTAGTAGGAACATAGCTAGCGCCTCTAAAGAGTTCATGTGAAGTGTTGGCTCAAGACCATGTCTCAATATCAAGTTGTGTAGCTTATGAAATAATGATGCATTCATTCTAAACATTTTGTGAGATTCACCTGGGGTATTTAGCACCTCCAATGTCCATGAATGACCTGACAGTCCTGGCACTCTTGCTTCATGCTTGTCAAGATACGTCATGTAGTATTTAACTGCTACAATTGCAGCCAAATTAGTTTGGTTAGACCTCAACACTTGCATAGTATTTGAAATCCAAATCTTATCACTATCATCTGTCGTAGTACCCGAATCTGATCTGTACATACAACCAGGCAACATAGAATAGAATAGATAGATTTGGTACAGCCAGGCAACATAGAATAGAATAGATAGATTTGGTACAACCAGGCAACATAGAATAGATAGATTCAAAGATGTTCCAAATAACTTAAGATACATTCAGAGATTAGCACCCTTGATGCTCAACATTGCAAATGTTCCAAATAAATTAAAAGCATAATTGGTACAACCACTACTATTTCTAGTAATTTCTACTTAGGCACATCATTTCTAGTCAGGCACTCATGCTTCATCCTCAACCAATTGATCCTAGCCTCAGGAGTCATCAAAGTCATGAACATCTCTCTTTCAACCGTCTTGGTAAAAAGAGTAGTTGCAATAAAGTGCTCTTTTGATCCTTGAGCAGCACCACAGTCTTTAACCAATGCCATTACATCTGGTATGGAATATCCAAATCTATCTTCTCTCTTTGCAATGGACTCACAAGAGGTAGTTGTTTTCTCATTCATTTCCACTATCTTGCCCATTTGATCTTGCAACCAACGACCAATACTTTTCTTTGGCTTCTTTGCTGCACTATTAGAAGCCCTTGCATCCATCTTCCCCCCCTCTCTACTAGTAGGTGTTTCTAGTTCCTGCTCACTATCCTCATTGTGGGATACCTGTATTAAGGGTATCCTAAACACACGACAAATCGCGGCAAAAACAATAATAACATTCGCCTAACTCCGCCGCACGAGCTCGGAAGACGGAGCTCGAGGTCCGCCACGCATGACTACGGTCGTATGAGCCGTGTTGTTCCTTGTCCGGCGCCATGCGCGCCCCACGCCTCGGCACATATGACCTCCGCGGTTGCGCTCGAGCTTTTGCATACGAGCTCCTCCGCAGGGAGCTCTTTTTCCGTCGCGCACGAGCTCTTCCGCGCGACGAGCTCTTCCGTCGCACCATGCTCTCTTCCCTCGGGGAGCTCTTTCCGTCGCTGTCTGAGCTCTTCCTCCGCTGAGCTCCCTCCGTCGCGTATGAGCTCTTCCGCATGAGCTCTTTCGCGCCTCGAACGAGCTCTTTTCCGTCTCGTCTGAGCTCTTCAACATAAGCTCTTTCCGTCTGGAAGTAAGAGCTCCTTTGCACGAGCTCCTTCCGCCCGCACGAGCTTCGATGATGAGCCCGGGCTCCGCCTCGCGCCGTCGCCCCTGGCCCTCATACGACTACGAAGTCGCGGCGAACCGGTCGCACCGAAACCGAGCGCGTCGCGTCGCGACCTCAAGGTCCCACGGGCTGCCTTGCCACGCGCACCCATACACGCATATCTCCGCCACGCACGATCTCGAGGTCGTATGCTCGCCTCGCGTCCCGCGCGATCTCCGCCCCTCTCGCTCCAAAGACGAATCCCGCGGCCCCGGGTCGCACTACTTATCTCCGACTTCGCACGACCTCGGACCTCGCAGTACCGGAATTCACGAGCTTGGGAGCTCGCGCTCCCATCCGAACAAATCCCGCGACCCGCAGCTCGGAACGACGCCGGCGGTTACGAGCTCGCAAGTCTCACCGGACCACATACCCGATGGTCGCACATCCCAACGAAGAATCGGAGGAAGTCCAATCTACAAACACCCTACCTAAGGTACCGAAGTGCGCCAGGCCGGCGACGCCGCCCAGGGCCGCGCGCGCCGCATCCCGCCGCGGACGCGATGCACCGACCCGCGATGCCGACTCCACCTCCCGCCAAACGCTACCGACAAAAGGTCACAAAGCCTCCGGCCGCCGAGCTCCCTACGAGCTCTCTCGTCCACATACTTTCCCCGCCTTGTGCCGCGGCCCCCTATGGAGACAAAGGAGCATGCTCGCTGGCGGATAGGCCGCAGCCTACGAGATTCCCGCGCCGCACCCTACGCAAGAGATGGACGCCTTCACAAACGCACGCCCGTGAACCGAGCGTGCCCGACATCCCAAAGTACTTTTACACTTTTACCCCCTATTTTGTATTCTTCACACCTTTAGTCCTCCTCTTGGTGGCACCTGTACATCTTCCCCTTGCGACTATAAAAGGGGAGCCTTGGCCACTGGGAGAAGGGATCGATCTTCTTCCCATCGCTCTCTCATTCGAACACACACTACTCACAGAGACTTGGGAGCCGGCCTCCCTCTCTCGACATGTTTGTATTCACCCCGATACGAGCGTTTGAGCTCGGCCACATAGTGACTCCGACTGGAGACTGGACTAGGGTGCCCGATTGCCCCGAACCAGTATAAACCTTGTGTCTTGTGTCCCTTGAGCTAGGCCATCGAAGTCCCACACGAGCCATTCGACCGATTTTACTGTGTCCGTGGTATATCCGCCGTATCCGACCACGACACTCATCAACTTCATCATCAATGTTAACTACAGAGTTACCACATGACAAACTCGTTTCCTGGGATGGTGCTACACCACTACAAGCATACCAATGATCATCTCCTGTGTTGCGGATGTCCTCAAACATAATCTCTAACTACTCCAAATTCTATAGCCCCTTATGCTTGAACCTAGTACTCCCTTTAATTTCCTCAGAACAAAAAGTACAAGTGTCTCGTGTTAGGGAAATAAAATTAGATAGAAATTTGCAATATAAATGTTTATGAAATACACTTACTTTTCCCATCTTCTTCCACCAAGCCTCTGCATGGCAATGTTCTTACGTGATTCATCCCAACCAATACCGGTCGATGGTTGATGTGTTTCTTCCGGATATCATAATCGGGTTTTCAACCTATCCCACTTGTTTTTGAATTGTATTCTAATGTATTGAAGTCCACACTGACAACTTCCATTGGCCACAAAACCATCAAAAGTGTTGAGAATCCGCCATAGAACCGTGAACCACCGAGCACACAAGAAGGCACGAGAGAATGTTGGGAGGAATGGAGGCTCTCTATTATTGAGTCACTTTCATGGATGCCCTTTACAATGGGGGCTAGCCCTATTTATGGGGAGAGGCTATGGGTAGCACTCCCCAAATATCTCCTCTAGATATTTCCTCCCTAGATATGTCCACCATACTCTAGACTCTTCTCTTGTTCCCTAGAGTGCTAGATATTTTCCTCCTTGCTTTGAGATTCACCCACACACATGATTTCACAACACTCCCCTTAGGTGAATCGCACATGTGTACATGCCTCGTTAAAAACTCCCCCAAAAACCTAGTGGGAAAAAGGGTAGGAGAAAAGAGTACATTCACTCGTTGAAAGGTCCTAAATGGCTAGAGGAGGGGGGATAGCCTAATAAAAATTCTACAAATTCACTAGAGCAACTTGTTAGTAAATAACAAAGTGTAAATGTGTTTGCTCTAGCTCTACTTGTCGGCAAGCCTCCTATCAACAATTCTAGTTGCTAGAGTCTCTAATTCACACAAATGGCTAAGTCGCTACTCTACCAACTAGATGAACAAGCTAATTACTCTAACAAACTAAACAATTATCTCTACACAAGTGCAAGATATATAATCAAGGTAATGCAAGGTAGAGAGGAAGTGTTATACCAACGTGTAGAGGTGAGTCACCCAATCACCGGAGACGATGACATAATATAATCAATATGAAGCCAATCACCGAGGGACAATGATCACACAAAAGAGAGACACAAGATTTACCCCGAAGTTCACTTGAGCACCCTCAAGCTACGCCTTTGCCGCACCGACCGCCTCACGTGTGGGGGGCATGGTGGAGCTCACTCCTAGTCAATCACTAGCTAATTGCACCCAAGCAAATGAGGGGTACTCAATGACACGAGCAATATATTACGGTTGCAATTGCCGCCCCGGACGAGGTAGCACCAAACCTCTCACAAATCATCCTAGGTGGCCAAGAACAATCTCCAACTCTTGCCAACGCCTCCACCAATTGCCAAGTCGGGCTAGGAGTGGTTGTTGGTATATTTTATAGCTTAAAATATAGAGGCTTTTAAAACTGAAATAAGGGCTTAAAATGAATATTAACATAGTATAGGGGCCCGACTAACATGATTCCACGAGTTTTGGTGATTTATATATTTTTTTAAGGATTAAACAGAATATGCCTAAGAGTTTGCAAGCCCTACGACATAAAGACTTATCCGCCAAGTAATCCAACTTGGAACCCACGCAAGAATATTCTAGAAGACACCGTAAGACACGAGACACCGGATGGGGCCCACCCGCCAGGGCGTGGCGCCGGCCCCCTAGGTGGGGCTCCCCGCCTGAGGTTCCCCTCGCAGCCTCTCGCTTCTAGGTCGGTTCACAACCATCATTGTGGAGCAATCTAGTCCATATATCAAGGTCGGTTTGATCCAAGGGTTGTGGTGCATCCTCCGGCCTATATAACCGCACCCCATGACCCCTCGGTGAAACCCTAAGTCATTCTACTCCATACCAAGTCCATCATCAAGACCCCAAGTCAAGATCCCAAGCCCTAGTTCCACCATAACCGTAGAGCATTAGCTATCTAGGGTTAGTTCTAGAGGAAGTCAAGTATTGTCTTGAATTCCCGATCGTCAAGAAGTAGCGGAGCCGAAGCTTCTCGTGGCTTCTCTCTTGTATCTAATTTGTAAGTATTTGGTTAGAATACAATTGCCGCGGACTTGATTCTATTTAATGATTATATTCTTGGTTATATGTTTCCATGCTTATTATGATTATATATTTAGTTTAGTATGTTTGTCTTTATATTCAAGCATGGAGTCGTATAGCGCCCACTTAGGTGTACGGTTTGTGGGTGGTCGACAATTTGTAAACGTGGTTGTTGGCGGTCGTTATCGACCATTTTATACCGCCAACTTATGTCTTTTTCAAGGGAAACTTGCTAACCTATGACACATATACCTTGACTATTGACCCGCCCACTTGTATTCGAGAAATATGTTTTGCGGGACTTATACACGGAATCAAGTGAAAAGACGCCAAACAAAGAACAAAGCGCAAAAGCATAATACACATTCCGTAAATGCGCAACCAAGGGGGATAGAGAAAGCCCAACTCAAGGCTGAATTGGCCCAAAGCACCCCTAAACTATGGATCCGTGTCGGCCCAGAGCCCACAGGCGAAAGGCGGTCGCGAGATCGGCCACCCCCTGGTTCGCGGATCGAAGTGGGTCCTACGGACCCACGGTGCCGCCTCTTGAGCCGACCTTTCACAAAGCGGTTGCATGCCGCCATGCATAGGCGGTATTGCTAGGTGCTTCTATTTTACCTACACAAACCGACCACAAATTAGTATAAATAAAGGGTAGAGCCTCACCTCAAGGGAGCACACCATACAAGAGCTCTCTCCCTCCACTTATATCTTTTACTTTTGGTAAGTATTAGGAGCTTGACAAGATGTAATAAAAGATCAAGATCAACTATGGAGGTACTTGGTATGATCAATTTATTGTTCTTCATATCATGTTCTTCATCTTATTCATGTTCTTATTATCAATATAGCTATGCTTATGAACTAGAGTATAGTTCCTATGATATGGTCTTAGCATATGAACTAGTATATAGTTTTCATGTTATGATCTTGTCATATAGAACTTTATGCTTAATGGATTATACATACATGTTTAGACCAAATCCAAGTTGAGATATAGAGTTCTACTTTGAGTTAGTCTTGATCGTTGTTGGGTTATGGGATCGTCGACGCCCTTGTGGCGGATGCTCTAGTAGAAGGACCCCGGGGGCGGGTAGGCCTTGTTAACATGCTAGAGTAGTAGCCAATAGCTTGGACGTGGTGTCTAGGCTAAGAGGCTACCTTCGTTTGCTCCATACACGGACGGACGAGGTGGTAAACGGCGTGTGGTGACAGCCCTGTCCCGCCCTTTGTAATCTCCCCACTTCCCGTATGGCGAGAGCTTGTGGCGGTATCGCCTCGCGTATTGTGTGTGTGCTCCCGTGCCCGGCAAGTCAATAGTGACCATGGCTGTCTTAACTTAGAATCTCTAATGGTACAAGCATGTAGTATACCTGCTATCTAACATAGCTATTCAGGATATGCCTTGCTCCGGTTTAGGGTTTTCTTTATCCTTGAGATTGCTCGAATGTGTGTGTCAAGTTATCCTTAGTTATCCTGATCTATCCCCGTTATGAACTTTGGTTTGTTGCATAGTCATGTTATCGTGTCCATGTTCATATTAGAGACTTCTACACCATGCCTTCCCCGTGGCAATATGATACCCCGAATACTTCGGTGAAAGCTACAATGGCATTTCCGTGCGCTTTTGCCGAACCCTTTACGCTTATGCTTAAGAAACGCCAACAAAGGGGTGTTTATACAACGTTTGCCCTACGACATCACCCTATATTCGGGAAGTGTGGTAGATCATGGATGTGATATTGCCATTGAGTCCTTTGTAATCCACCCCCCGAATGTAGGGTTAGTTGAGCTTTATTACTATAGTAGACTTGCTTTGTTTCTGATCTTCCTTAGTAATGTTCACCATGTGTAGATATATTGCTTTCATGCCATGATGAATAGGTGTATTGCACTAATTGTAGTATGCATTGACATATAAGTAGGAGTAACTTAGGAATATTCTATCTCGCTCTACCTATACCATGTTATTTAGCCTGTTATGACACATTCTAGTGGCATATCATGATCTTTGACTTGGCAGTTATCATTGTTATTATTTATCTTATTATCTTTATTATGTGACTCATCCTAGTTTGAGTTTATTATGATGCATATGGTTTACTCTACATTACACCCCTGCAAGTGAATCAACTTAAATTATCAACCTACCCATAGCCTACCCCTTCCCTGTGGTAAAATGTAAATACGATACCTGGATATACTCCTGGTGAAGTGCTACAATGGGTTATTCTATCCGTATTGCTTGCGCGCATACCATAATTATATTATCATTGCAAGAGATTCAAGTGTCATATTAAGAATAACGTTCACGCATTTCTTAGCGTTGTAAGCTAGGGTGACAGACTAGTTTCGTAGGCAATGCTAGAATGTGTGGTACACCTTTTGTGCCTATCTTGGTGAGATTAACTCCACCATAGATAATGTTACAAAGTCATACACCATAACTAATTCCGTCTAACTATTTTAACTCTCTGTCCTAACCCTTGCTGGAATGTGAGATTAACTCCACATCCAAAGCTAACTTATTAGATAGATACCATTATACATTTTACGGGCGCCGTCCCGAGGGTGGGTCTTAAATCCATTCTTTGTGATTGCGTTAAGAAATGTCAACAAATGGTGCTCTCCAAGAGCAACAAGAAATCCACGACAGAACGGCGACCCTCAAGTGCCTCTAAATGCAAACACTCAAAGCAATGCACTTGAATCTCCTCAACTCTCAAGAAATGCGCTCACAAGCAAGAGGAGTGAGGAGGAGGGGAGTTTGCTCAAGACAAATGATGTTAGGAATGATCTAAATGTCCAAGAGAGTGAGCCAAGGGCCGTCCACCAAGTATTTATATGCCACACATAGAAATAGAGTTGTTGGTGAACAAATGGGTGCCTACACGAATCGACCGGGGCGCTCCGGTCGGGGGTGACCGGACACTCCGATTAGACAAGACAACCATGCGGGCCCACTTTCGGCCGACAAACCATGTCTATCGTCCGGTCAAAGTGACCTGACGCCCGTCGTGGGGTCTAGTGTTTGGCCCAAAGTCCGTCGGCCGGATTCTTGTGAGATATCGTCGTTGTTAAATTAAGCCTTCGCTTCGCTTCAACTTTCGCCACTTGATTCGTGTTGCCAACACGTCGAAGAACACCTCGAGCCCATGTGTTAGCTTTTGAAAAACATTTTCTCCAAGTGTGAAGTTAGCTCTCTAGGTTAGAATGCATGCAAATGATTTTTGAACCTAGAGGCACGTGAGGATCGACGTTCCCGAGGTTTTCCCTTCTTTATAGTATGACTTATCGATCCTAAATCACTCACACCCTCTATGGTGTCTTGAGTGCAAAATCAAAATGGCCCTATGGATATACCTTTGTCTTGAGCCCATTTTGATCCTCGAACCACTCCAAGTTGAGCACTTGATCACCTTTTTTGGATCACCGCGATTCTTCCACCATGACCATCGCGGTGCACCATGCTTGGCTTGACCAATCTCCAACTAATCAAACACATAGCATAGAGAGATTAGTCCTAGGATGTCACTAATTATCCAAAACCAAACTAGACATCTTCAATCTCCTCCTTTTTGGTAATTGGTGACAACCCGCATAAAGATTTTATGATAAAGGATTTTTAAACCTATCATTGTTGTCCAAGCATTTTGCTCATGATTATAGGATTGGACAAACATCATAGTTTCATTTTTGGTAGCATGAACTCCCCATACATGTATGCCTAGAGTTTGGAACTAAGCTTTGCATACATGTATGAATATTGAAATTTGGGAGTGAGCCATGTTACCAAAATGATGCTATGGTAAAGAATGGACCTTTAAAAGCGTGATACCAATCGAAGTTGCCTTTCTCACCATACAAGCATCATGGATAGCTAGATATTTCATCAAAAACTCAAAGTACCATGTGAGATCACATTATAAGCATAGGTACTTGAATTTATAGCGGAAATCAATATTTCTAGCTACCACCCAAGCATGCTAGTTGATCAATCATCAATCAAAGTACCACTAGCATACACCACACAAGCATGTATAGATAGAAATTAAATACATATGCAAGAGCAAGTCCTATGTCGGTGCACAAACAAATGCAACAAAGGACTTATGAGCTTGCTCCCCTACTTGTGTGCTTTCAAAAATTTTGGATCCCCTTCTATCTTTATGCACTAATCTCTTCACCTTTGTCACCGATTGACACAAAAGGATTGATCATGTTCTTTTGATATTGGAAAGATTAGTTTCCAAATTTGGTCAAATTTGGATAGCTTGCCATACATGTAATTCGGTTTGAGCCAAAGACAAGCTTCTTCACACCTCATGAAATGGTTATCATGTCTATGTTGAATCACATATTTGACAATATATCTAAATTCAACACTTGAGATTGCAAGCCCACAAGCATGTCATATGCCATCACTAGATCAATCAAGCATAAAAAGCAATAGTGATGGCATACAAACATTGAAATTCATTGCTTTTCCATAAATGCAACCTAAAGAACAAGTTGTATGTATATATGATCTAACAAGTCCTTAGATATCATGAATGATATGTCAAACAATTATACCTTTGCTTGGCTCAGTGGAGACGCATGTCACATATGTGGGATGCATTCAACTCATATTGGAGAAGTCAAGAATGTTCAATTCATTTCTTAGCTTGCAAAATCTCTTCTCATCAAGTGGCTTGGTAAATATATCGACAAGTTGATCTTCGGTACCAATAGTGGATTGCAATATCTCCTTGTTGTTGATGCTCTCTAATGAAATGGTGCCTTATATCAATATGCTTGGTTCTTGTATGTTACACCGGATTTTGAGTCATCTTGCAAGCACTCTCATTGTCACAATATAAGGGCACATGATTGAAATCAAATCCATAATCCTTCAATATGGACCTCATCCAAAGTAGTTGGCAACAACAACTCCCCGCACTAACATATTCGGCTTCGGCGGTAGAGTGTGTTACACTTGTTTGCTTCTTTGAGGACCATGACACAAGAGATCTTCCAAGGAATTGACATGTGCCACTTACCTATTGGCTACTTTGCAGCATGGTATCTCTAGAGGCGAGGTTCAGACGATTTGCTAGTCTTGGAGTTCGTGGCCGACCGAAGTGGGTCAAGTCTGAACTGTATGGAAGCATTGGCTTGGTAAGAAGGGGGAAGCAGCACTGGCTGTGACTTCATTTTTGTGGTAACAGATACTAATTCATCGACTCCAGGACGAAATTCTGAGGTCTGACCTTAGTTGGTGTACCTGGCAATGGCCTTACTGAAGGCATTGTTTGGGTTAAGATGAATTACTCCTTCAGGTGAAAACCTTTGATCTGGCCTTAATTGGTTGGGTCCTTGCAATGTCACTATATAGTCGTGTCCTCGTTGGAGGTGTTGTCTTCGAGAGCATAATTTGTAGTCCAAGTGTTGCTGTGGTTAGTGATGGAGTCAAGGTGAAAACACATGTTGTAGTCCAAACAGTTGTACAAAAACAGACCGATGCAAAAACGTTGTAGTTGTTTTTTGTACAACCGACGCCGAAATACTTCGCACACATGCTCAACACACGATGCATATCCTCTCCATACAAACGCACCGCACTTTCGGATATGAAAAACGCGTGTCGGCAAGGAAGATACTTGCTAAGTAGATTTATCGTGCCAAGAGAATATCAAAGTTGCGAGGAACGCTTAGGAAAGCGGTCGATCGATGCGGAAGGGTTAAAAGGATCACCTCGCCTTGGTCATCGGCGACGGCTACCACGATGGCGACGTGTCGTGTCATTTTTTTTTTCTAAAAGGTTTGCACGCCTTTTGTATTAAGACGAATGAAAAATTAAAAGTTACAACTTACAACGATGCGCCATGAACAACGCACTACGAGGAATACGCTTATACAAATAGCTTCAAAGATCCCTAGCGTAAAGAAATCAAACGCGATTACTCGCTAGATAAGCAACCTAGTTGTCAACGCCGATCAAGCGGCGGGCCCGCGCCGCCGCTCGTCCGCCTTGATCCTACACCCGGGCGAGTCCAAGAAGATCTAACGCGACGCCTCCTTCTTTGAGGAAGCGTGGTTCTCACCGTAGACTCTATCGTAGTAGGCATCCCACTCCGCCGCGAGTGCACCGTCCCGTCCATCAATGAACCCCACCCATTTGCATCACCAACGCCTCCCCGCTTCACAATAGGGAGATGCGCGAGCAGCCGAAAGGGCGAGCCTCATGCCGCGGTGCGGCAACGTAGGCCGCAGTGGTGACACCGCTCCCAAGCAGAGGCAACAAAGTCCTTCTGGCGCGTAACCCTCGTCTCTCGAACCACTTTATCCTCTCGCCAAGAGAAAGATTCGGAGAAGCATTTGCATATGTGTGACGGTTGTTGTGGCTCGCATGACGGATCAGCGTTGACTGTGTCGAGCTGACCTCACAGAGGCGGCGACTTACCTAGCTCCGTCATCATCGGCCAAATCCTGGCGGCGCGCTTGTCGTCCATCGTGGCGCATCAACGTCCGAGGGGTCGCCGAACACCAACCACATTAGCGTGACCGGCAAGCCTGGTCGAGTGGTCACCGAGGGTGAGGCGGGGGCGCCGTTGGTGGTGCCGCGCCCTGGGCAGCGCGAGCAACCACCACCAAGCTGCGGGCCTCAACCTCCGCCGGGCGATCCACGGATCAACCCGGTTGCTCCGGGCGAAGTCTCCGGCAATATCGGGTCATCACCAGTGACATGATCAGCCAGGGGCGTCAAGCGCGATACAGCAACAACGAAATCGATCTCTGAAAAAGGACGTCCAGCAGATTGGTTCGCTGGGCGGCGTAGGGCGAAGCGACCATGGCCGAATCACCGATTGTGCCTCGACACGGTGTGGCCTGAATCTTCCACACCTTCAGCGCCGTTGGCAAGAACAACGGCGTGGGCCCTCGGCATGTCGGGACTCAAGACAATCATCGGGGTTGGCATTGTTCTCGACCGTCACAACCTTGTTGGCACCGGCGCTAGCTGAGCGCTGCGTCGCCCGGCGCCCGCCGTCGAGCTCTGCTGGTCCCCCGATGTAGCACCCGACGTGACCGCACTGGCAGCCTGGTGTGTCGGGTTGCCCTTCGTTGCCGAGGATTGTGCAGCGGCCCTAGGCAACGTCCAGTCTCTGGCGAGGAGGTGGAGGCTACGACAACGCAAACAACATAGTGGCAGCCGGCAAATCGCCAAGATGGTGGGCATAGGACATGCAGTTGAAGCACGCCCAATCTATCGCGCAACGGCCAACAAACGTATTTATCGTAGCTAATTAAGCACGCCCGCTATGCCTGCCAACAAACATAGTTACCCAATTCTAAAAACACAAACATAGTTATCGTAGCTAAGCATGACCCAGGTGAGCCACCGCTGCTTCTCATCCGTTTTGTCGAGTAAATCTGCCCGTCCGTGTTTTTGGATGTTTTCTAGAAATGTTGCAAGACCATGTTTCAAAATGTTTTGGGTTGCTTTAGATATATGTTTCAGCTTGTTTCATGCGGATGTTGTAAAAGTAGATCGAGATGTTGCATATATTGCAATGGTTGCACACTTAGCAGAACTTTGAGCTCAGTCCGTATGATTTAAGCTCTAAGCATCCATGTGAATGCGGGGCTGGAATACTTTAATCCCGTAATCTAAACAATAATAATCAACATATGAATTAAAAGGAAAGCAGGTATTTAGGTGTAGGCAGCGGCTTAACTGAAGTATCGAAGGCACATCTGCTAAATATTACCTGTCAGAAACTAAGATGGGTACGACCGTACGAGGTGCCAACGTGGACAAATGTACGTATAGCAGAATGAAACGACAGCAAATTTATGCATCACGAAATTTAAGCATGGACGGTTGAGGAATACGGAGAACATATATCACAAACGAGTTCTTACTATCACCAAAAAAAGACTGATAGTATCAGAAAATTGAAAACAGATGCTCCTAATGTAGAATAGAGCAATCACATGGCCGGTTTCAATCAGATACTGACAAGCACAACTAGTCTAGAAGAGGGAAAATATATAAAGTAGTAGAGCATGAAAATAAAAAGACGCCAAATTTTTCTTGCTAAGCATCAAGGTGCAGGGTAGACCCCATATGGACATTGCACTCAGCAAGTGTCTTTCCCATCGTCAAGCTCATTGCCATGGCTCAAAGATTGAGCCCCGGATTCGCTCTCGCTCTCTCGAGCGTGTAGTAGCTCAAGTAGTATCGTTTTCCTCCTTCCCCACCGCCGCCCCCTCCAATCTTAGCCGCCGGCCCCCTGCCTCCCCCGGCGAGCTCGCTGGCGGAAGGCAGGAGGGCCGGTTCCCTTCGTCCCGTTCCCTTTTCCCCTCTCCCTTAAAGCCATCTACTAAATACGGCCCTTCATGGCCATGTTTTCTTCTTCTTCCTATGTTCATGCGAGGGCACTTGCCCTCCTCATGGTGATACTCATGGAGGACGGCGAAATTGCAGCAGTACTAGTGGCTGCTCCGACTCCGAGGCTCCTCCAAATCGATCACCTTAGCCAACCTGAAGCGGAGCTTCGTCATGCAGCAATGGCCGGGGGGCGCTTTCGTGAGCAGCTTGGTGCTGCACCGGCTAGGCGGAGCTCCTGTTCATGGCTCCATGCAGCGGAGGCAGAGCCCATGTTCCACGAGCGCATGCACTCCTTGGCGCATGCGACCTGCGGTGGTTCGCCTCATGATCCAGTCATGGCGGCCGGAGGATGCGCCCCACGGCACCGCCGGGGAGGTGCGGGCGGAACTACGTCGCGGCCTAAGAAGGAACTACGGGCGGTGACAACGGCCTTTCACCCAGCGTTTGTGGCCGGACAAAAAAGCAGGCCGGAGCCCGCGCACGCTTGCGGCAACAGCCTGCTGGGTCGAGTCCCAAGCCGGAGGCCGCGCTGGGTTCTGGCATACCTGCATCGGTCCACCTACATCGTCGAAGTGCCGCAAAGTAGCAGGGCAGGCAGGGTGGCCAGCAAGGCGGCGCCGCCCTCGTCGACTCCACTGCTGGCGGTGTGGCCGGGGCCATCTGTCCGGCTGGACCCCACCTGTGCTGCGTGGACTCCATGCATTGAGTTTACGTGTCCGCGTTGCCTCTGCTGTGGCCGGTCTTGCCGGGGCCTGCCTGTCCTCCTGACGGCCATCGGAACCTCACTCTCCCATGGGTCCCACCATCTGCGCCGTATGTCCTGCTGCTGCAAGATGCAACGCATGCAGGCTTCCTTCCTACCGAAGGGATGGGTTACGTGGTGTGGCATGCGGCCCATGTACGTGGCCCTTTTCTGGACCATTCCTTTTCTACAGCTCTGGTCTATCCCCAAGGCTACGAGTCCCGCATGCAGCAGCACTATGTGGACAACGCTCCTTGTCCACCCAAGCTATTACCGCAGCGTGTTGGCTCCACTGCGTACAAGTCCTTCATCAACGACGACATCGTCACTGGCTGCACAAAGCTCGGCCGCCTTCCACAGGACTCCTTTGACGTCTCCCAAGCTCGCTTCTACAATATCGTTCGGTGTTGGAGACGTTTTTTCCTCTTCATAGAGTTGCAAGTCCACTCTTACCTCTGCTCAATGTAGCGAGGTTCTTCCCGCATCGGCATCTCGCAGGTTCTATGCAACCTGGGATGCCAACCGAGCTTTTATGTGCCCTTGGCACTGTCTTTGTTGAATGTTTTGAGGATTTGTACTCTTTCAATCACCTTTTCTATAAGTGATTATGTATCGCTGCTTGACCTTAATTAATATACTATGGTTGTTGTCAAAAAAAAAAAAAAAAAAAAAAAAAAGAAGCTCATTGCCATCAAAGGTGAGACTTTGGTGGCCACCGATCTTTGCTTGACATCATTAATGGTTTTCGACGGCTCCACCTCTATAGTGATCTGGCCAGTAGACGTCTTCACAAACACCTGCATGCGACAGTCAAGGTGCAGGGTGGATTGTCCCTGGACATTGTAATCAGCGAGCGTCTTTCCATCCACAAGATGCTGTCCATTAAAAGAGGAGCTTCTGTTGGTTCAGAATCTTTGCCTTCAAATCGCCAATCTTGTCAGTATATCGCACCTTAAACCTGATGGCCTCGCTGCTATGGAGTGTCTTCACAGCAATCTGCATGCCATCACGCGGACAGAAGTCCAGGTGCAAGGTCGAATGATTATGAACCTTGCAAAAACCAAGCTGCCGCTGGCCATCGAGTTGGTTGCCATCAAAGATGACTCTCTGCTGGCCCAGTATCTTCGCCTTGACATCACCGACTATATCAGATGGCTCTACCTCAAGAGTAATGACCTTGCCATCGAGCATCCTCACGAAAATCTGCATGCCGAAGTCGAGGTGCAGGGTAGTGTCGTTTGGAATTTCCTTGTTGTAGTGTTCAAAGGTTTTATCATCCTCGAGCTTGTTGCCGGCCAAGAAGAGGCTCTGGTGGCCACTAATCTTTTTCCTGACATCAGTGACGGTGTCTGATGGCTCCACTTGGAGCGCGAAGGTCTTGCTTGTGTGTGTCTGTACGTAGACATACCTGTCAATATTGCATGGACACCGACGACAACCCAGAAGACGCAGGACAAGGTGCACGGTGCATTCCTTCTTGACTTTGAAATAGGAAAGTTTGCGCCCAGCCTCGAGCTGCCTGCCGGCGTAAATAAGGCGCTGCTGATTAGCAGGAACGCCCACCAACTCCTCAACCTTTGCCATGAGGCTGTCAACCATGTCAGAGGACTCCACTTCGATGACGCGGATTCTGCCAGCGAGGTCATTCAGAAAGATCTGCATCCAAATATAGCACACAATATCGAGTTTAGTATGCATCTTTTCTGTTATACCAAAGCCAACGGCGGCAAGGGAGGTGATTGAGCAAGACAATCTTTCAAAAACGCTGTAGTTATTGTACACACGAACGCATATCCTGCCCAAGCAAACATCTCTATAGCGGTGGAGATAGATTAGATATAGTTATTATTGAAAAGTATGTCAACACCTCGGTCAATCGAACATGCAAACTAACCCAAAAAACTACGGAAGATGTTTGCTAGGTGGATTTATCAGGGCCAAGAGAATATAATTTGTGGTGTGGCGAACACAAGTTAAGCAGATCGATGCGGAGGCCGGGTTGAAAGGATCACCTTGCCTTGGTCGTCGTCAGCGGCGGCGGCGGCGGCGGCTGCTCGTTGTGTGGTGGCAACTAGGTCGTCGCGATCACAGCTGCCGAAGTCTTCGTGATATGATAGATATTGACATATTTATATAACTATAATATACAGCACGGCCCAACTCGAAGTCAATATATCGCTCAAAGCCCACCTCACTCTCACCGCACTTTCGTGGGCCTGATCGCACGTGACTGCGAT